>CAEGAF010089086.1:7500-12267 GCA_903067075.1 Micropoecilia bifurca | reverse complement strand
GTAATCACTTGGTATTGCTACATCCACCACAACGGCTTTCCTCTGTTCTTTATCCACCACCACAATGTCCGGTTGGTATATAGTATACTTATATAATATGAATATGAATATGGTCATATTTACATGACCAGGTTAGGGGTTGCACCAATTAGTCGACTAGTCGATTCTTTTCTCTGCAATGACTTTTTTCTGGGCCAGTCGACTAGTCGCAATCACGTGACAAAGCAGATTTTTCCAAGGTCCGCCAGAAACCTTGGAACAATGTATAAAAATGTAAATAATTTAACAAAAAGAAGCTGTAAATTACAGCATCGGCTCCCGCAATAGGGGCGTTGCGCGGCGCGGTGGTTAGCGCGGCTTCCCGCATATAGAGGCCTTAGCCCGCGGGAGTCAGGAGTCCGACTCCCGTCCTCCAGTCGCTGGGCCCATCATACCTTCCCTCCCCCGCTCCGCTCTCTCTGCTCCCTTACAGTCAGACTGCTGTCAAATAAACTAGTGCCGAAAAAATACTTTAAAAAAGAAAGACTACCGGAGTAATATGCGACAACACGTCATGCTTGTTTATCCCCCCAATTGATCAGCGTCATCCTGCGTATTGAAGCTTTTAACCTGGCAGCTTTGCACTCTTATAAAGATACGGTTTGACAACATCTGTAAACTAAGTCCAAGCTTTATGGTAGAGCCGATCTCTGCCACCGTCTGTATGTCGGTTCAGAGCCGAACCGACTCTTATGCAGAGCTTCCTGATGCGCGTCGGGCGGAAAAGCAGCAGTTGGTTTCGTTGAATTCAACTGTAACCAAACGGGATCCGTTCATAATAAGTTTGGTTTGTGATGCTCCAAAAGCACCATTATGGTCAGTGTGATAATTTGACTCCTATACGAGAAGCTATCAGAGATCATCAGTATCAGCCGGTGTTTGGAAAAAAAAGAAGACTGTGTGCAACGAACGTTTCACCGCTGCTCACGAAGAATGATCTGTTTAGACTTAGTAAAAGCGGGAGAAGGGAGGGCGTGTCAATATTTGCAGCAAAAATAGCTAATAAAGCCTCCAAGTCGTGAAGTTTTTCTGCGCTTACGTTACTATGACGTCACCGCGACCAGTCGACATTGACTCGACTATTGTCATGATGTAGTCGACCTTAAAAAATATGTAGTCGTTCAACCCCTAGACCAGGTTTGCCTAATTTCAACCTGATAGACAAAGCAGCCACTTTGAGTGATAACATTATGTTGGGCCAAAGAAATTGTCTTATAGTCAGAGCATGTGTTTGTTTACTCAGTAACATGGTTTATTTACTCTGGTTTTGTACCTGTAGTATTTGTTCCTTTTGAAGAGTTCAAACTCCAGCTGACTCACTGACAGCGGAACCAAATGACAAGGGCTGTATAATGTTGGACATTAAACTACAAAATCCTAACACGGAGGCACTCAATATTCAAATTCTTCTTCATTGAAATTATTTTCCTTTAGTATCTTTATTTGACCATTATTTGATCATACACAATAGTGGACCTTGGCAGGGTTAAATGCTTGGCTTTGTATAAAACAAGGTGGTGAAACAGACCACACACAGAATCAATTTTCATTGTAAGTTGGGTTAAACAACAAAAAAGAAAAAGCAGCTATTTTCAAACTTGATCATAATGAAAACATTGGAGCCAAAAAACAAAGACACCGTATAATTCAATAACTTGTATAATAATTGCATCTTTAGTTGCAATTATTTCAAATGTGTTCTCTGACCTGATCAGTCTCACATCATTGAAGGGACATTTTTTTTTTACCACAGCTTTATTGTATGGATTCTTTTCACTTCAATCCTCTGAGTCTACTTTATGTCTTTCTCTTTTGAATTACACTCTACAGTATTTCTATCCTGTTGAAAATAATCAATGCCACACACTGATTATTTTATTTGTTTGAACATTGTGCTGTGGAGGGGTTGCTGTGTTTGGGATCATTGTGGTGTGTTAAGTCACAGTTTGGGCCAAGGCGGATATTTGACTAAGGCATAATTTCTATTCACCTTGAGCATTGCATAGTCTAACCGTGTGGTAGATATATTGGGAGGTTCATTCTTCTAAACATTGGGAACTGTCTTAAATATTTTCTATTTGTGAATAATATTTCTCCCTCTACATGTTGGACTCAAAATAGCTTGCAAAAGGCAAAACAACACTCCCAGCCCAGATAGGCAGCAACAAGTCCTCTCAAGGGACAATGCTGATGAATTTCTGTCTCATTGTTGAGTTAGATTAGGCCTGTTAGCTCCAGATCACTCTGATTTTATACAGGTGATAGCCAATATACATCATACATAGATATATATAGAGAGAATGAAGTAAATGTAAGCAACAGAAGATGATTACTACTTTCCTCATATATCTCATGTAAACAGTGAAGGAGTGGCTATCTATCCAATGGAACTTGTTTAACGATTAAAAATGTGAATTATGTAAGCTGTGTTGATAGCAGATTTTTTTTTGCGTTATTGGCTATTTACTGACTTATTTCAGTAAAAGACCATAATAGTTTAATACCTATTTTTATTATAAACAAGACTGTTAATAATCTAAATAGTGAGAAATGTTGGATTTGCAATGAGGACATCAAACATAAAAATAATTGAAACAGAGAAATCCAATGGTGACCATTTATTTCATGTACGTACTTTTGCTTTAACATTCTTTTGTCAACAGTATAGTTTTAAAAAAAAATCTTATTTTTGTCTAAGGACTTTATACAAAATAGCATCTATTATACTAAGTAGGTAATCTAAAGAAAATTTAACCTCAGAAATTGTGTTACATCAGATTAACATAAGGAAAATATGCAAACATCAGAGAGAACCAATTGGAGGATTTTAATTCTGGGTCAATTTAAGAGTTGAAAACAGACCAAAACGATCGTTCTGGTTTATGCATCTCCGAGTCCTCCAAATTGTTTGACCCCAACCTGCTGTCCGCCTCCCGCTGTGATGCGGCTCACTGGAATGATCTTCATGGTGGTCTCTTTCAGGGAGTACCATTGACTGTGCCATGTGAGCCAAGTGATTCCGTTGTCAAAGCCGTACTCACCGGTATCCTTTGCACTGTACCTCCCCCCTGGAAGGACACGAAAAAAAATTATTGTCAAAATGACTCAACGGATTGAAGTTTGCAGCTGCAGCATCGCAGCTGGTTTCAGTCAGAGGGTCTTACCCTGGTAGTATTTTCCATTCAGATGTGCCGCGTGGCATCTGTTCATCCACCAGCCGGAGCCGTCCTGCTGGGCACAGTTCCCTGAGAACTTGTCGTTGTCTTTGTCGTGAGTACTGAACTGCATGCCGTTGTGTGATGTGTGGAACTTGTCGCTGGGGTCATCTCCAAGGTTGAAGCCGTCGAAGGCGTCACCGGCATCGCCACCAAAGTAGTAACCGTAGGAGAGTCTGTACATGTCAGCCTCCGAGCCGATTCTGAACATGTTATAGTCGGCATACCTGCAAACAAACAAGCCTTGCTTTTAGTTTCTTGTTGCCTCAGTTTGCTGACTGAATTTGCTCTCAGGAGGTTGCCAAATCTCAAAGGGGGTCATGTTTGCCATTGCTCCCTTACATAACACATGAGTGTGTGGGTGGTTGTGCATTTGTACTTTTTGTTACCCTCCCAGTCAACAAGCTCGATTCTCAGCACGGTTGGGATGGGAGAGCTGGTCGTCAGCAGGTGGATCTTCTCATTGCCGAGCCAAAATTCTGTGGTGTCATCTGGGGAGAGATACCCAAAGCCCTCCTTGTACTGGATCCAGTCCCGGAAGAAGTCCACACTGCCATCACGTCTCTGTGGACAGCAAAGTATTAAAGAGTGAAGACTTTTACTCTTTGTTTCAGGACTGATAATGCCAATTCTGTCCAAGGTATTTTAGACAATGTTCACAAATGACTAAAAATGAGCTTTAAACAGCAATTCCATAGGTGCATACCCTTTGTATTACAGTGAAGCCTCGACCGAAGTTGTCAATCTCACAATAGACTAAGAACTGCGCCTGTGCATTGGCTGGCTTCACATAGTAAAGGCCGCTGGTGGTGGCACCTTTGTTTGCAATATCCTGGCAGTCTGATAAAAAGAAACAGAAATATAATCATGAACGCTGTGAACAAGTCTAAATTATTCCATAAAAAACAAAACAAAACAAAAAAACTTTGAGATTTATGCTTCAAAAGTTACAAAGTTAAAAAGTCATCACAGGCTTAAACATATGTTCTTTGCTATGAAGCAGCGTATCAATTTTTCCATCTATGTTAACACTGAATCAGGACAAATGTTATTCTGCTGAAAACAGATTGAGAAACTTCTTTTGAAATAGGAATGTTCCAACGGTCATGCAGTGTCACAGTGTCTTTCTCTCCCACCAGTTTCTGTGTTTACCTGTTCCTGTGGTAGGCTGGATTTGGACCGTGTCTCTGCAGGGCTCAGTGCATTTCTGCTGCAGCTGAAGGGCCAGTTTCTTCAACTCACCCATACTCCTCTCATTGGATGAGATTGTGTTCTGAAGATCACTGAGAAAAGCGTAACGAGTTGGTTTTGCATGAGGTCATTTATATGTGCAAAATATACCCAGTTTAAATGAAAAGATAATTAATTGTGATAACAAATAAAGTGAAAAATTGTACGACAAAATCAGGAAATAAATACAAGAAACCAAGAATGAAAAGGATTAATTATTTCAAATACAAATTAATTAAAAAAACTACAAAAGAAATCCTATAAAAGTAGATATTCATAACTG
>CAEGAF010089086.1:0-2500 GCA_903067075.1 Micropoecilia bifurca | reverse complement strand
GCACATGATGTGAATTGCCTGCTCCACCACATCCTGATGGTTCTTTATTGGATTGAGATCTGGTGACTGTGGAGGCCATTTAAGTACAGTGAACTTATTGCCTTGGACTTACATGGTGAAAAACCCTAATACCAATTATAATACCTGTTTATTTATCCTCAAGTTTAAAGGAACCAACCTAAAAACACATCCAATGGAAACATCTGAAGGTCCAGCACAACCATTAGAGTTCAACAATAGACACGTTTATTGAAGGTTTTTGTTTGTTTTAGAATTGTTGACACACCTCCTAAATAAACAGAATAACCTGCCTGCTATTTGTCTGTAATTTATTAATTTTATATATTATATAGACCTTCTTGTTATTCCCCCACCCAAACAGTTCCTCAAAAGTAAGGCATGCTTTGTGGGTCAAACTGACTTTCTCATGCATTGAAAAGGCAACTCTCTGATGTCAAGTTCTTGCAATTATTTATCCTTTTGGAAAGGATTTAATAAAATGTAGGTCAGCACACAGTATGCAGTGCAACCAAAACTTCAAAGATCTTCCCAGAAAGGCAGCAGTGTTTCTCAAAACACGAAACAAGGAGCATGAAATTGAATCCTGCAGGATTAACAGGAGTGTCATTATTTAGTTTGTCTGGGAAGACCAGATTAAAAAGATGTACATCCTCAATCTCCTCCTCTGAGTCACTGTCTAGATGCTGATAATCCTAAAGGTCTGATAAGCATTACATCAAAATTCAATAACATAGCAATTAGGAAGAAATTAGCTTAATTTCAAACCACAGTGGTCACAACAGTATTCATACGCCTTCTTTTATTTTGTCACAACCACAAACATAAATAAATTTGACTTTTATGTGGAAGACCAGCAATTATACATGACTAAAAACATTTTTTACAAATACAAAACTGAAAGGTGAAGTGTGCAGAAGTATTCAGCCCCCCTGAGGCAATATTTTGCTGCAGTTTCAGCTGCTAATCTTTTAAGGTTAGTCTCTCCCAGATGTTCACTTCTAGTGACCTGAAATAGTCAGTAGATATGCAGGGAGGCTGAACACTTCTTTACAAAGAAAGAAATTACAACTAGCATATTTTATTATTTTCTTTCAGCTTTCAGTCCTCCTTTAAAACACTGCCTTTTTTCAGTCTGGTCACATTCTAATCTGACCTTAAAGAAGGACAGAGAGGGATGATAAAGAGAGATTCTGCAAAGTCCATCATTCACAAGAACAAACATAAAGAAAGATTTTCAAAAGATCCTTTCAGGAAGTTGAAGGCTGCAGTTATAATGTCACATCTATATCGGAAAAGATGTGACAGAAGTTTGAGTAAAAGACAAGGACCACAGCAACTGAGATCCTACAATCACATTGGAAAGGTTTACCCTTCTTTACAGCTGAGATGATTTGAAGCAGGTGAGTGAGCAGAGCCAGAGAAAAGGAGAAGACAGCTGAGGAAATACACAACCAATGATTATGATAATTATCTTTTACAGGAGACTATCCAAATTTGCTATTCAGCAGAATCCTCCAGTCCATCTCGATGAACAAACAGCTAACAGGTTTCACCTTTCATACTGTCCAGCATTAAAAGTTGCAGTCAGCTTCATGTTTCATATTACATGTGCAGCCTTTCCTCCTCCAACATAACATAGGCATTATATGAAATTATGAATATAAATTTGATTAATGGAAACTCACCCATTTAAAAAAAGTCAAAGTTTTTGATAAAAAGTTTTTGTGCTATTTTGATACGGTTTCTTGATTGTCAAAATAGATGGATATTACAAAACTGCAATGGAAACTAATCACGAGTCTCATGATTAACAACCAGATTTTACTACTGGTGAAAACAACAAAGATGATTGGATTGTTTTTTTGTTTGTTTTGTTTTAATTTATGGGTTTTTTTGTGCAGCTGGTTCCACCAGAGCTCTTCCAGCATCACACAGTTAATAAAAAGTAGAATAAGGCGCAGACTTCTCCTCTGATGGATGATAGATGATCATTCTCTCACAGTCTCCCATGAAATAGCTGCCAATACTGTACAACCAGCAAACAGAGACGGTTTGTAAAACATTCTTATTATCACCTTGTAAACATCAATATACTGTACACCAATTTGATTTATGCCACATAAAGGAATATGTATTACAGAGAACTGTCATCCTCACAGCTGTGTGCAGGAATGTGTGTGTGGTTCCAGCTTCACTTCATCAGACAGGAGGACTGGAGCAGATTCTCTGAAGCAGACGGCAGATTGTTTTCTCACTCACCAGAGGAAATCAAGCTTCAAGTTTGTTCTTTCATTTGAAAATAAACTTTTACCCTCCTGCATCTCTGCCAACCACATTCCTCTGTGGATGTTGTAGACTTGCAGAAATGCCAACATCTAAAGCAATAATATATGCTTATGTCTATGTAATAAGGCGGCCGTTTGCAGTTGGAGTTTACGGTGAAGAAGAGTACGGGAGGCAGCATTAGGTGGAGAACAGC
>CAEGAF010089084.1:0-56506 GCA_903067075.1 Micropoecilia bifurca | reverse complement strand
GGGCGGTACCTGAAAGAAATCTGAAAAACCTGAAATCTCTGCTCTGACTGCTGATTAATAATGAAGCCGTTTGGGCGGGCTGTGGTCACTTCGCAGGCTATCGTTGCATTATGAGAAATGTAGTGTTTGCGGGCAAAACACGAGCGGGCGGCTCTGGCTTGCGGTTTGGTTCTCATAGTAATTAAATATCATTCAGGGGGCCATAGATAATTGATTCGCGGGCCGGATCTGGCCCGCGGGCCTTGACTTTGACATATGTGGTCTAAGGAGAGCTTCTCCTGATCTCCTGCTGGTTTATGGCTTTCACACCTAAGTGTGAAAAGCTGAAACTTAATGATTGTCTCCCAAACAGACAAAAGGCAAAGGACAGAGATCATGGCAAACAATCTGCCTTAACTGCAAGTGAAATAAAGGTCAAAAGGCCAGAATAAGTTATAAATTAGGCTATTTCAATCAAGTCTTGTTACATTTTAAAACTGGCTTATTTTAAATATATTTTCTTAACACTAGCAATGTCTTGGCAAGGTCAGAAACAAAAAATAAAACAATTTTGGAGGAACTAAGTTCTCATTGAATAAGCATTACGTATAACCAGTGGAATAATTAGAACATTTTGTTCACAGAGCATGTTTGAAAAGAATTCTCAGTGAACTTTAATATACTGTAATTGCTAGCTTGCGCTGTGGATTTAATTAACATTTACAACAGTCCATGAAGAGGGTGTGTGCTCAATTATGTAATTATCAGCCCATAAACTATGTCTTAAAAGTATTAAAGTAAAATTTCATTTAAATAAACTCAATAGATAAAGTGAAAATCAAGTAATTATTAGCCATTTTTGAAAGGAGAAAGTTTGCTCAACGTAGCAAGGCTGGCAGTGTTTTTCTTAGCACAACCTAATGACATAATTAAATAAAAAAACTTTATTCTTTTAAATTGACACCATACATAACAAGCAATTCGCAATATGTAGTAACAGAGGAATATGTGAAAGCTAGCAGGTTTAGTACTGACAAGTTCAAAGTAACTAAAACAGCTAGGCTAACAGCTGGAATCGGCCTCTACATTTAATTTGGTTTAATAAGTTGTTTAAGATGGAACTTTTGAAGTTTCTGGAATGTCGTCTTTATTAACTGACTGTGACATGTTCGAGGAAAGATGCTGTCCTTCAAGCTTATCCACACATTCCTGTTTGGGTGAGGCATCTCAAGGCTTCGACAGGCTGCTATCCTTCAAATGAACTTTGAGCTTACAAAAGAGATATCTCGATATCACAAATCACTTAAGCATGTTCTGAATGGTAAGCAAACCATACCGAAATCAAGCAAAAGTTACGGTAAACGGTTTCAAAATAAAAGATATACGACACAATGATTGAAGAACATGAGAACCCTTGTGTGTTTTTCTCTGGCAAATGAATGGTACAGGAACTGTACCATCAACATTCAGCAACTGCACAATACAGTTCAATCAGGGTGTGTTTGACAGATGGGTGGCTGTAAAGTACTTGTTAAACCTGAGTCTTTGCTACGCTGGTAATGATTAATGCATGTGCACAACCACAGAAAGCAGGAAGGATGTTTCTCTGCATGCCATTTAGAGCACAGACACACAGAAATGCACATGAGAGTTGATTTGTTTTAGTATTTGGCTGATATTTGACTTCATGTAAATTCAGAGGACAGGCATCAAAACAAATTACTGAGAGTGAAAAAAGAACAAGGCAGAATGTCAGTGGTTGGTTTTCAGCACTCCATTGATTCGTTGCAGAGTCACCATTTGCTTGGATATGCTATTCTGGTTTATGTTGTGTTTTCTCTGTTGGCCTTTAGTTCCTATAGTTTCCGTCGTTTAGCTATGGCTTCAGATTTGCATTCCTCTCTGTTAGATAACTCCATTGCCTTCAATTTTGAAAACATAGAGATAGGTATTGAGTAATCACTGTTAACCTTGCCTGTCTCTCTCTTCCTCTTTGATTCTGCCTCAGGCCTGTGTGCTGGTGAGCATAACACAAAGAGACCGAAAGAGAGCAAGAGAAAGACAGGGAAAGAGAACAACAGAGAGAGAAACAGAGGGAAAGAGTAGCTGGAAATGTTTGTTACTCCCGATGATCCTTGTGTTTTCTGTTGAAAGTCTAAACTAACGACTAAATGCAGGTTCATTTGGGTACAGGTTAATCTTAAAGTACAGTTATCTCAATTTAGATGTTAGCTTTGAATAAATTAATAAAACGTTCTCTTTTTGTAGTCTGTTTGTGTGAACGTGACACATGTTCACACAATTTCTGTGTGTGATTTTTTTAAAGAACCTCAATAATTTATATCAAAATAAATCTACAAAACAGTTTTACAAAGTACTTTTGTTATTTCAGTTCTTTATTTATCTTTATGAGTCACTTTGCAGCTGTTGAACCTGAATTTCCCCACTTTGTGAAAAATAAAGGATATTTCTGTTTATCACAGTTGGATGAAATAAAAGTGTTTGAATGAGGTTTCTTAGAAAATTGCATAAAAATAAGTAATCAAATATGACTTTTTGTTTCTACTGTGATTACTTTGCCTACACTTTGAGAAAACAGACATTTCTATTATGCTGATTTTTTACTGATTTTTTACTAAGTGAAATCATTTGTATCATAAAACAATCCTAAATGTATACAGCAGTACACAGTATACAACCAGTCTTGACAAAAACATTAAGTTAATAAAACATTTATGTGGAATGTGTTGTCATTGCTTCTACAAATAAATCATCAGTTTAAAATCTCCAGAAGTTGAATTTTAAACATTTCTGATATTTAAACACATGTCACTTTGTAATAAAACATGGAATAAGTCTGCATTTATTTTCCTCTGAAGTCTTTAAAAGAGATTTTACAAATGGTTAATGTCTGAAATATTAAAACTTGAAAGAAATAAAAGAGCGTCTTACAAAAGCATCCATACTCCTTTTTCTTTTAAACAAACTCAAGGTGAATCATTGTGAATTTTTTTAAATGTCTCTACAAATGAACATATGAAATGTTTGGTTTTCATCTACATTCCAAATCTTTAAGCCATTGCCTTCATATAAACAGTTTCCCTGTGTAAAACTGAATCTCTGCTTTGAAAACCATGTATTGCTTTTCTTACACTTCAGTATTATTCACTACCTTATGTTAATCTCTCCTGCAAAGTTCCAGTTAAATTCACTAAAATTTGCAATTTGAAGTTGGCAAAAATGTGTGCGAATGCTTTTGCCAGGCACTGTACTTGTCATTTAAAGGATGTGCACTATTTTGTTGATTTCTGCACTGTCCATTATTTCTCACACCGTCCTTCATCTGTTGCGGATGGAGCATTGCCTAATTGTCGCCCCCAGGCTCACAACAGGCGATCAGAGATCGGGGAGCCATCATCACGCCCCAATAGGCTGTCAAGGTCATAGCAGGAGAGGATGGAGAGTTGATAGAGTGGGACTGAAACAGGAGTCTGACCGACATCTGGGTTGTCCATGAATGAGAAATTTGATATATTCTTTTGACATGCAAAAATTCAAAACTTGTTCTGCTACATTAGTTGTAAATTTCGAAACGGAGAAAATTGCTTGTTTCTGTATTCAGGTAGTTTAATGACGAAGAATCCATTAATGCATTACTACAAGACATCTTATTTGTTTACAAGGGCCATTGCTTTTGAATTGCATCAATTATTAACTGCAAACACAGTTATGACCTACAGTGTATGTAGAGGTGAAAGTACTGTGTTGTTATTGGCAGGCATCTGGCAGATGATGTTGATTTCACACGTGAGTCCAACCATATGCCTGCAATCACTTTTAACCTAACGTCCAAGAGCCTGAAAACAGAGGACAGTGCAACATTTTAGTTTATCCTGACTCTGTTGCAAATCCCAAATGTTGTAAATTGTGCTTAAGTGGCACAATGCATGAAAAACAACAACTAACACATAATTTAAAACAATTGAACTTCGATGCATTATCGAACTTTTGATTACAGTCATTAAAAACAGAGTACAAGTCAAAGATCTCTTTTGAACACAAATAAAATATAGTTCCTTATGTTTATATGTTTTACTATTTTCTAAATGCTTTTGACTTTACAAGTGCAAATCTAAAAAATGTTTTAATGTGATTACGTATGGTAGACAAACACAAAGTACTGAAAATTTGCGCTCAGGAAATACGCCTGCACAATGTCAGGAAAGCATATATTTGTGAATGCTTTGATATCAGTAAAACTCAAAACAAAACATTATTAAACACTACTCTGAGCGACTGTGTCTCTGTGTTGCAGGTTCGATTCCAGCTTCCTCCAGCCACATGTCGATGTGCCCCTGGGCAAGGCACCCAACCCCAAATTGCCTACCGAGCTGCGTGTCGGTGTATAAATGTGTGAGCATTTGTGAGTGCAAATGGGTAAATGTGGCTCTAGTGTAAAGCGCTTTGAGTGATCAGAAATGATTAGATAAAACGCTACATAAGTTCAGTCCATTTAATCTTCCTTTAGGTTCATAGCAAACAGACTGCAGATAATGAGTCCGACCATTAAAAAACAAATAAAAAATCATAATTTTCATCTCAAACATTAAGTTTTATTTAAAAAGTTGTTTTTTCTGATGTTGAATTTTCCAAATGCCTTCTCAAATATTTTATATTTGTTTAAAAAGAAGGGTCACCAAATACAACAGGGTGCAGAGAGCCTGGATAATATCCTGCAGTAATATTGAAATAATAAATGATGGATATATCACATCTTTGCACTTCAAGAAATTGACATTTTAGGCCGTTCGTCTTTGTAAAATGCCTCAAGCCTGATCAGATTGGGTAGAGAGAAAACACTTTTAGATGTTGCTCAAATTCCTGACTGCATTTGGGTCTGTACTTTGACTGGGCCATTTGACACATGAATCTACTCTGAGCTAAACCATTCAATGCAGTTCTATGCTCAGGGTAACTATCTTGCTGTTAATCCTCCACCCCAGTCTCAACTGTTTTTTTTAGTTGGTTTTGTTCCCGGATTTCCTGTTACCACCATGTTCCGCTCTCGGGATGGTTTGTTTAAGAAAAGATGGTCTCATCCAACCACAGTCCTGCGTTCTACACGTTTGCTGTATCGTCTCCCTAACCTGTCTGCTGTATTCATAAAGATTTGTTCACAGACATTTTCTAACAAACCTCTAAGGCCTTCACAGAAGGACTGCATTCATAATTACACACAGGTGGATCTTATTTACTAATTATTTGATTTCTGAAGGGAGTTGGTTGAACTGGATGTGTCTAATTTTTTCCTACATTTAGTATTTTATCCCTATGACAAAGGACAAAATCAAGTGACCATCATATTTGACATTTGTCCTCCCTACATGCAAAAACTGAAAGTTATTTGACTCTGCAAATGCTTTCATGGGTGTGCTTGTGTGTGTGCATGTGTGTGTGCATGTGTGTGTACTGCATGAGCGTGTTCACAGCAGGATGAACATCACATGTATTGATCAGGCTAATGCGTGGAGGAAAGGCTGCAGGCCAGAGCAGCTGATCAATACATGTCTAATTACATCAGTGTGAGTTTCTATGTTCCCAAAAGACTGATCATTGGGTCCAACCCCCTAAACTCAAACAACGGGTATAAATATGAGCTGCCTTTCCAATGTAAAGCATTTAAACTCCAAAATCAGTGAGAGACTTTTCTTTTTCTTTTTTACTTTTTCAATCAAACCATCAAATACATTTTTTTATAACTCACTGAAATGTTTCTTTTTAGCCATTGAATTTAAGCAAAAAGAGACAGTAGTAACATCTTTGGATAAACAAAGCAGGTGAGTATCATCATTTTGTGTTTCTACATGATATTCAACCCTGCACTCCCTGAAGCAAACACACCATGATCTGAAATGTCAGAAGGGTCTCAGACTCCCAGTGTCGGAGGCCCAGAGCCCTGAAGGCTGATCCTGTGTCATTTCCTACAGAACTGGTTGTTCAGGTCTTTACCCGGCAGTCGGTGATATCTTTTAGGAAGGGGCCGGATTTCTGAATTGTTTTCTTCATAGAGTGTCTTTTTTTTTTGTTCCCAACAGGTTTTACCAATCTGCTGGACCCCACCACTAATTCGCCAGAGGCTGTGTGATATGTTTGATATTCGGTTGTTCTTGTGCTTCATCGTATCAACTAAATATCAGACATATTCCAACAGAGTCTGGTACTGACGTCTGATCTTCTGCAGAGAGGCTGCTCAGGTAAAAGGATGCTACGCTTTACATCAGTGGTTTGTATCATCATGAGAGCAAAGCTTTAGAAATAAATGTATGACCCCGACCGAGTCTGTGTCAATTATCAATGCTTCAAACAACAGTTGGAATGGAAAACAAAGTAATGATAATTTCCAAGTTGCACTGTTCTTGTTTTTAAGCACACACCCTCCAAAATTCACAATTAGTTTGCAACTCTGCAATGTATCTTCTAAGTATACAGGAAGATCCTCCTTCATGAGCAAACAGCTGCTGTAGCTGGGATCCTGGTTCTTAAGATAAAGAATAAACAATATATCCAGATAACGGTCTTTGTTTTACTACAGCATGCAAAAATCAAGCTTTTTAGCCCGTGTTATAGACAGGAAACTCACTGTTTTGTCCCATAATTCTTCTTCTAAAAACTGTTCTTTTTGTGTGTGTGTGTGTATGTGTGTGTGAGTGTGTGTTTGTTTTGTGAATTCTGCATTTATTCTCTGCAAGGCTTAAACGGAAGCAGGGCGAATGATTTGTTAATGTTGTCACATGCGTGACTCGTGTTGTATCGCTTCAATTAAAAAGATAACTGCACGCTTCGGTTACTAATTTTAACATTTCATCAGCTGCTCTTATGTAATGATAAGATGCTTTTTGGCTTTTGGCTGAAACTGAACAACTACCAAAGAATTCAATTTTTTTTTCTTTTCCAAAGGGCATTTTGTTATGTAAGAGTTAATTTTTAAGGGAACTATTAACATCGTCCGATTGAGCTTGTAGGAGATAATGTGAGGAATAATGTGATTTTTAACTAAATGAGACGCTCAACAACAATGTCCAATCAGCTCTCCCTCTGATCGTTGCTTCATAATCCTATGCATGTTTGCTGTTTTATTTTCATTAACCTCCACAGTTACTGTATGTTTTAAATGCATTTATTTGAATAAAAGTTTTCTGTTACATGTTGATATTTTGTTGCAAATTGTGGTCAGTGAAAATATATAAAGTCCAATATAAAGACGTATCCATCCATCCATCCATCCATCTATCCATCCATCCATCCATCCATCCATCCATCCATCCATCCATCCATCCATCTATCCATCCATCCATCCTGGTAAAGATTTGAGGGGCACATACACAATGGACAAGTTTCCAGCTCCTTACAATAACAATTTGCAATTTGAGATAGAAAACTCAAACTGGGCACTAGTAATGATAGACAAAGTCTCCTATTAAAAAAGAGATGAGTTGGTGGTACACATATCCAATCAATGGCCAGCAGTTTTTTTGCTTTTTGTTTGTTTGTTAGTTTTTGACACAATACCCACAGTAGACTGACAAAAACTATATGTAGGTCCACCACAGCACCCACATAAATGCAGCTCCTTTGAACCCCATTGAAACCTCCTGGTTATTCCATCAGATATTGATTTCTGAACTCTTCCTGAGTTAAAACATTAGTATTGTTGTTTCTAAATGAATATGAACTTATTTTCTTGTATTATTTTAGGTCTGAAATCATTACACCTTTTTTGTTATTTTGACCCTTTTTCATTTTCTGCAAATCAATATTAATTTTTTACTTGAAATTTCAAAGCCATGTTTTAAGTAGTTCATAGAGTAAAAGAACAATGTTCATTTTACTCAAACATTTACCTATAAGAAGTAAAGTCAGAGAAAGTGATCATTTTAAGTGGTCTCTTATTTTTTTCCAAAGCTGTAGATGAACAATTAATTAGATTTTTTTTGTATTATCAACAAAAAAAATTGCATTCATGCAGGAAAACAGTCCAAATTCCAAGAGAAAGGCTCAAACTGAGTTGTGACCAAAGAGCCACTGGAAAGTTTTCAAGCAAAAACCAACTGTTTAAGTTCATGTCACAGAAATAAGATTTAAATTCAGACATTTTCTTGATCAGTCCAAAATATTCATTTTGTTTTGTGGATGCTTATGCATGGATACAATGATGCTCTTTGGATCATTGTTCTGCTGCATCACTGCTTATGTGACTTGAGTTTTTGGTCACAAACTGAAGGTCAAATATTCTGCATTTTCAATAAAGAACAGAAATCAAGGCTCCATCAATTACAGTGAGTCATCCTGTATCCTCCATCCCACAACCATCACCATTTTTTAACCAATGTTAGAAAGCCAAAAATAACCTTAAACTAAACAAAGAAACCCTCATAGGTCACTGTGTTCCTTTGCTCAAAACAAACCTCACAAAGATGCACAGGACTATTTATAGAGCTACGTCATCAGATGAAACCATGTTGAGGCTCACATTTACTAATTAAGGATTTATTATCCAAACCCACTAAATAAAATCTCTCATTAAGTAGTAAAAGAAAAAAATAATATCCAAACTTTTACAAAGATGCATTTGAACAATCAGAGACACACTCTGCTTTTTTAAAAATGTTACTTTGAGCGGGAGGTCAAAGGTTGTTGTTTACCTTCCTGCACACATAAATGCAGCTTTTTAGCTTGAACAATCAGCTATTAGCTGACTGTCTTATGGACGACGTGAACAGCGCTGCAACAGATGGGGTCAAATGGGCTGCATTGAGACAAACGTTATCTGAAAGCCTGCACACTGTATGCTCAGGAGGGGAGAAGCAATGACGAACATAATGCTTGTGTGTTCATGCGTCTGTGTTTGTGTGCAGATAGAAGAAGGTAATACATGAGTGGGGGTTGATGAGTCTGTAGCGGTGCAGTATAAATATCTGAGACCAAAAGGGAGAAAGTGCATCAGTTCATCTGGGGCACCAAGGAGGAGGTGTGGAGGCTTAGAAAGAAAATAATAGAATTAGAGAAGGGAACATGAAGGCATCGCGACGGTGACTGCAACAAAGAGCAAACGGAAGAGAAGAACTGACTCACAACACTGTAAGGTCTGAGGAGAGATTCAATCACGAGTGCTAAAAAATTGACCCAGGTTTGTACCCTTGATTGGATTTTTGTGCTTTTTTTTTATTCTTCTCATTAACCTTTGCAAAGCTTTTCCCCAGAAATGGCCAACGCAAGGGAAGTACTTTTGGCTTCACTGTTGCTCCTGGGAGTCAGTCTGCCGTGCTTCTCGGTGTATAACAGTGGTGAATGCTTCTTCAACACTAAAGGTAGATTTTAGTAAGATTTTTGCTAATAAATGCATCCATTAGAAAGCATACATTTTTATATTGTATTATGTATTGTATTCATATTGTTTAATGATACGCTAAATTTCAAAAATTTAATTTTTATTGCCATTCTATACCACATAATCAACTAAAAATGTTTTGAGAAGCTTTACTTTCAAATCTGAAAATGATTACTGACTGAGTTTATTTGTCAGTAATTCAAGTAAAATTCTTAGCACATTATTTTTTACTGTTCTGTTTAAGCAAATGGTTCTCTCTCTTATCCTCATCAGCAAGCTGTGAATACACGGGTCAGGTGTACGGCATTGGGGAGAGCTGGATAACCAGTGATTGCTACCAGTGTGTCTGCATGGAGCCTTTTGGAGTGGGATGTTGTGACCTGTGAGTTTATTTTCATATGCAGTTCAAATAAACCTTTCCTGGACATTTTCACTTGATGTCTTGCTCTAATTTACTTCTCTTCCTCCCTACAGTGCGACCAAGCCCATTGACTACCCAGAATGGTGCGAAGTCATTCGTAAACCAGATTCTTGCACCAGCGTTGCTGTGATGAGAGTCAATCACAAATTACCTTGTCTCTGGGGACAAGGACGTCTCAGAACAGCCGGGCAGCCATGGAAATCTGACAATGATCCTTTATTTTAATTTAAGCCATTCTGGCAAAAGAAAAAAAAGTGAAGCTTGTTGAGATATAACAAAGAAAAAAAAACCACATTTGTGATTCTCCTTGTTAACATTGTGACCCATTTTTATTTTGTGCATCTGTTGACTATGAAAGAGTTTATTACTTTGTTTAAAGTAGCTTTTAAAATAGCTATTAATAAATTCAATGCTTATACATATGTGTTATAGTTCTTGCCATTATTTATCCCTTTGACTTAAACTGAGAGTTGCATTATTTTGTTATTTACTTTGTTGTGGTGTTGATTATGCTACTTTAAGACCAGGTACAGAAAAGACACATATGACGCTTTGGCAAATAGGACTGAACTAACAGCAATGAAAGAAAAAAAATGTTTGTTTTTGTTTGTACCATACAGATTATTTATTCATTTATTTAAAATACATTTAATTTTTTTTAGCAAGTCTCCAACACATTAAAGAAAAAAAAATGTCAACAAAATAAATATTAATTGGCTTCTATGCTGTTAACATTCCATTGATATTTTATTTATTCGTTCATCAGAGTAGTCTGCAGGTTTTTATATCACTTTTATTGCTTTTTAAGATAATTATTGTCATTCCTTCTATACTTACATTAGTGGCCTATGTCGTATGCATAGGGCATAGTAAAATGAATGCTTTTACTATATTTTTATTTTATTTTTACTTTCATTTGTTTTATACACTATATATTCACAGAAATGATTACTCTGATGATGAATTAAATGTTGATAATTAATTGCTATGATTAGTAATTTAGGAATTGACCTAAATAATGACTGATGCATACACAAGCATTTTAGATAATATTCTAGAAATACACTTTTATTTCTTTCGTTTTATTATTGCATGTCCTGTGACACATTTGACTGAATAAAAATAACTACAAAACTTTTCTTTTTTTTTACTTTATTCTTATTTTCTAAAATACAAGCATTTAACTTAACAAATCATACACGTTTCATTCAATGCATTTAAACAACACAAACGAGAACATAAACACGACTTTTCCTTTCAGTCATCTTTCCCACAGTTTCAATCTGGACTTTTATTTTGAAAAAAGCAGCGCCTAGTTATGACGTCAGCGGTGGCGGGGAGCGTGTTCAGCGTGAAGAGGATTTGTTTATCTTGAAAATGTACCTGTGTTGCTCCCCTTCTGCTTGTTGCAATTAATGAACAGGGACGAAAAGGCTTAAACATGTGGATATTGACTCCTCAGCAGCCCGGAGGTAACTTTCTTCATCCTTGAGCAACTTTATTCAAAATTAGCTGCGGGCTAACGGGTTCAAGTTTGGTTGAAACCGTTTAAGGTGGGGCGTTTATGCACAATACTGAAGTGAGCAGAGCAGTGCAACGGCCTTAAACACATAGGATGTGTTTACCAATGACTTTTGGATCTCATGTATCTAATTATAAAGTTGAGATAAGTGTTTGAAGTTAAGCTTTTACGTTTTTATAACTAAACAGAGATGAAGCTGAAACAGCAGATTTTTGTGTGCAAAAAGCAACAACAGCACGTATTGTTCATCTGACCCACATTGGCAGAAGAAAGCCTTCTGCATGCATACAGAGGAGAGGCCAAGATGTCTTGTGGTTGAAGAATAAGCCCACATCATTACTGCTCCACCGCCTTAATTCAGAGATCCTATCAGATCTTTGCCCTGAGATGCAGTTTTTCTTTTTCTCATAAGATAGTCTTTTACATTAAAACAAAATATCTCCACTTCAGTTTATTCTCTCTTAAAGTTGTTTTTTTTTTTTTTCAGAAATCTTGTGGTTTACTACAGGTAGCTCTGCATAATTGAACTGTGCTACCATTTTTTTAATTTTCTTGTTTTGGAGACAGAGGTAAAAGTCTCTCCTGACAGCTCTTCAAAATACATCGTGCTTTCTTGCTTGTTCTCTAGTTATGCTGTCACACATGTTGGTATTTGACATATGAATTAACCACTGTACAGTTTAACATTTAGTGTTTTAACATAATGTATTTTTCTAAATATTGCACAGTCTAATCATAACAATCATATCCGATAATAAAGTGCATTTCATTCTGGAGCGAATTTTTTTTTTTAGATTCTCTTATAACTTAGCATATAAAGATTGTCATCATTAACTGTTGTCATGGCTACCAATTGAAGACTTTACCCCGGAAACCTTTAAAGACAAAGGTGTTATTTGGCTTCGCTCCAGTTTGGAAGTAGAGTAATCATGCTTTAATGGCAGCATGGGTGTTATTTAATACCCAATCATTTAGTAATGTAAAAAATGTACAGTGAAATCCAGAAGTTTACATAGACAGTAGAAAAGAGACACATATTACCCACAGTGCAACATGTGATGGAACTGACATGGACTGAAAAGCCACTCTGCAAGGAAGAAGACATTACTCCAAAAGCACCATGAAAAAGCCAGATTGTAGTCTGAAAATGCTCACAGCGACAAAGACCTTAATTTTGGATAAATGTCCTGTGGTCTGATGAAACTAGTGTTTCACCCTAATGACCAGTGTTACATTTGGAGGAACCAGGGGGGCGGGGCTTGTAGGCCTGAGAACACCAAGTATGGTTGTGGCAGCACCATGCTGTGGAGCGCTTCAGAAAATTCATCGTATCAAGGAGAAAGAACATAATGTGGAAACATTAAAACAACATCGGAAGACATCAGCCAGGAAGTTAAAGCTCGGGTTTTCCAAATGGACATGCATAGTGCAAGGACTCTAAAGTGTTTTACACTATAATAAATCATTCGCAGACTAATGTACACATTAACAAAGTGAAGACGTAAAGCTAAACTGACAGAAGTGAGGCTTCCATACAATTGAACACCAGCAGCTTGCAAGGCAGGTTAAGTGTATTTGCCGAGGACACGACAACCTACACAGACAGTACATGATAGCATAATATCTCTCATTATTGTATTTGGTAAATGGAAGTAATCTTGGTCATCCTAACTGACCTAAAGCAAGAGAAGTTTGGTCTTATTTAACTTCGCATAGTGAGGAAAAAGGTGTGTCTTTTGTTATGTTTCCGGTTAAAAACAAGTATTTTTAACTTGTCGTCATAAAAATAGCAAGATAAAAATGGATCTGTAAAAAGTGAGTTACAGAAGGCTGTCACGTAACAGCATTATCTGTAATCAATCCAAAACGAAAACCCTGAGTAAAGGGCAAAGTACAACGTGAAAGTTAGTATTAACCACATTTCCTTTAACAGTGTTATAATGTGGGAATGCAAACAGGTTCAACTCTGGCACAGATATTAGCTGCTGTACTGTACAACGATGAGGTAAAAAGGTTTACTGATCAGCTGACACCGTCCCTATCCCAGCTGGTTGTTTGATAATCCTCTCTCGTCTCGCTCTGCATGTCCAAGTCACAGTTTAGTGACTTTGATCCACCAGGTTCTGAAAACTTAAAGCACAAAGCAGAGCAGCTTTCATGTTCTCTCTTCAGCCTTCGTGTTACTTCAGATTTTCACTCTCTCTTCAAACACAATTTCCTTCTAAATGGCTTCTTTCACCTCACTGACGCTGAACACGGGCGACTTTAAGTCTTCTTCAAATAGAACATTTAATTGTTTTGCCGACTGACCAGTTGAATCACTGGAACATATTTGTGGGGTTATGTTTGGTTAACTTTCATCAGGTTTCATGTTGCTGTTTGTTTCTTCGCAGGTGAGATGTTCTATCTCCTCCCTGGTAAAGAATACATTGTTGGCCGGAAAAACTGTGACATCCTTCTTGCCAGTGACCAGTCCATCAGCAGGTCTCATGCTCAGCTCACTGTGGCCGACCTGGTGAGAGAAATAAAGAACTCCATGAATAAAATAATATTAATGGCTTCTATGCAATTGCTTAAGATGTGCATAGTTAATTGAATTGGCTCGTTGCAGATCTAAACTTACTGCCAGTGTAAAACGATGCAAGCAGAGACTAACATTTTTTATTTTAGGGTCAATAGACTGGATTTTTAGTGACTTACAGGGGTAATTAATATTAACATGTTCTTAAATACTGAAGAAGTGAGACAAAATTAATTTCTTGTTAGTGCAGCTGGACGTTCAGGGCGTTTCATGCAAACTTTGTCTCATTCCTCAACGTTAAGGCTGAACCTGTCATTACCTGAAAGTTTCCCCACGTAAACATTGTGGGTTTTTGCTTTAGATGTGCAAAATTAACAAATGAATATAAATTAGCTGTAACTATAGCTGCAGGGCTCAGCTGGAAGATGGCTGTCTCGACTCTAATATTATGGCAGCGAGCCAGACATTCATTCAAACTATTCTCTAGAAACAATAAAGAGGAGGAATGCAAACAGCAGCTAGAGCCTCTTAGTTTTCCTCTTGGGTTGATTTTTGTCCTGCAACCTGATTCAAACAAGAATGAATATGAGATTAAGGATTTCTCTGTTTGCACATGTTTACATTATTACATGGATATTAAGTGGTGAAATCCATTTTGGAAACTTGGTCTGGTTGTTATACTTTTGCACAGCAGGGGGAGCTGTTGTCTATTAAAAGTGCAACAGTCTAAGACTATCAATTCATAAGTTAATTTATGTCAGTAATTTCATTTAAATTTGAAAGGCACATATTACATAGATAATTACTTACACATTGTACATGTTTATTTCTATTAACTCATTTATTTTAGTTATTATGGTTTACAGTGAAAGAAAACAAAAATTCTGTCTCTCAGAAAATTTAGCGCTAAAAGGACAAAAGGCTTTTGATACAAAATATCAGCCTTCTGAGAAGCATGTCCATGTATAGCAGCAAAGATTTTCTGACATTTTCTCTAGTTCAGAAGTGGCTTAAAAGAAATAATGCATAAATTGGAGTCGGTCTCTATACGTCATAACATGGGGACTCTTGCCGTCTAGACCTTATGACTCTCCACCAAGCTCTTAATGAAATGGGTTTTTCATGCTAGTTCTCTCCAGACTGTGTGATAATCACATTTTTTTCCTTTTGCTTAACTTTCCAACAAATCCATCGTTCTGTGCATAGCTTTCCATGGCTTACTTTGCTGGGTAGGATGTTGGTGATTGTTTGCTGAACAGCTGCCATGTCAGCAGTCTGCTGCATAATTAGGCCACAACAAAACCTTTATATATTCAAAATCATTTATGCAATGTCCAAATTTTCTGAGAAACAACATTCCAGGTTTCCTTTAGCTGTGAGTCACAATCATCAAAATTAACAAAATTGTATATATCTGTCTGTTAAATTACTGATACAAACTAATATTTGAATAATTTATTGAGATAGAAAGTTTTTGCCAAACATTCACTTTTCAAACTGAACAAAAAATAGTAGCATCCTGATCAACATTATTTCTAAATATTAGCTCTTCCTCTGTGTTCCTTGTCATTATTTTTCTATTAGATTTCCTATAACCTTTAACAGTCGTTCACACTTTTATCTCACTGTTAAGAATGTGGGTTTGCATTCACATGTGCTGAAATTGACTAGAAAACAGGGATGCACTCACTACTTTCTCTTTTTGTTTTTTGTTTTTTTGCCTTTTAGACCCTGACTCTGAAAGACACGTCCAAATACGGCACCTTCGTCAACAGCCAGCAGCTGACGGCGCCTGTTGAGTTGTCGTCAGGGGACAATGTCACCTTTGGTGTTTTTCACAGTAAGTTCAGTGTGGTGTTCCTGGAGAAACCAGTGGTGTGTTCGTCATGTTTGGACGTCGCTGGGAAGACGTCGCTCTCTCAGGCCCTTTCAGCTCTGGGTGGGAAGCTGGTGAGCAGCTGGACTCTGGACTGCACACATCTGGCCATGCCAACTGTCAAAGTCACCATAAAGGTCGGATCCAGTGTCTGTCTCGCCCTGGTTGGCATGTTTGGTCCAGCTGGTGTGCTAACGCTTTGCCCACCTTACTTACCCAGACGATCTCTGCTCTGCTGTGTGGTCGTCCCATCGTGAAGCCGGAGTATTTCTCAGAGCTGAGCAGAGCTGTGCAGCAGAAATCAGCTCCTCCCAAACCAGAGAGGTATCAGCAAATCCCCCTTTTTACTGAGCCTTTTGCTGAATCTGACCTCCTGGATGCATTATATTGTCTGTTTGTGGTTTTTAAGTTTTGTCCCTGAAATCGATGAGCCCAGTTTGAGTAAAGAGGACGTTAAGCTTGCAACCTCACCGACTCGGAAACGACTTTTTACTGGAAAGACCTTCGTTTTCCTCACATCCAAACAGGTTTGTGTTTTCTTCTTTTGCTAAAGACGTATTTCACGATGCTCGACCAAAATAAGCTGCATTTATTGCTGGTAGGCTGTTGTTAGAAGCAATGCACTTTTGCAGACCATAACTAATTCTCAGAAAACTTTAAGAAGATATGTGATTTGATGTCTGTTAGTTAGATATTTGCTTCTTAACTACTTTAACACCTTTTCTGAATGTTAAGTAGAAAAGATTATGTGTTTAAAAGTCATGTCTTTAACAAAAAGATCCTGCAAAGTAACAAGATCTAACAGATTGATCATCTTCCTGTTGATCATCAGTGTCAAGGTTTTAGCTAAAATCTCCACAAATCTCTGCCTTGGTGCTTAAGTAACATTTTAAGTCATTTGGCTTTTTATTCTTGCAGTTTGTTGTAGATTTGTCAGAACTACTTTAAAAAGTAGTAGTTTTAGAAGACTGGCTCCCAGAACCAAAGTACAAAAGAATAGAGGTTGTTAATGAGTTTTGTTCTCTAAATTATTCAAATGAATGTCTTAAATTTATAACCATTGGATTGTTTGAGGACCTCACTCATCATTCTTGTGCTTTATATTATAGCAGCTTGAAAATGTGAAGCAGACATGAGGAAAATGGTGTACATTAAGCAATATATATTTTTGCTTTCTTTAAATGAATTTGTTGGACATAATATGCCACTAGAACATTCCTCTGTTTGTCCTGATGGTGGGCTGGAGGTGTGGATGTCGACGTGCGGACCAGGTTTATGAATTTGTGAAAATGACTACAACTTAGTTGTTTATTTTTGGGAAAAATATGAAAATTGGCGGCTAATTTTGAGAGATTTAAAATGCTTAGATCCTGTAGTGGAGAACAGTAATATTTAATTCTTCAGCAGAGGGCGCCGGTGAGCTGCTTTGGATGATTCCTGTCTGTCCTTTTTAAAGCATCTGTACCAGGAAGGTGAACTAGTTTCAGATCAGGAAAAAAACAACCTGTGTTTTAATTCTTGTGGTAGATCCCAGTATGTAGAAAGTGTTCACTGGTTTTATTTTTTACTTTCTAAATTAAATTATAAACTGTTTCACATATGACTGCATCTGTCCAGCTTCAGTTCAGAAGCTCTAGAGATGTAAATATTGAAAGTTACTCTCTTAAAAAGGAAAGCTCCTGTCTGCAGCATGTTTCTGGTGCTTTAATGATCCCTCATGTTGACTTTCCGCTCTCCTGCGCCGCGCGCAGCTGAAGCGGCTCGGCGCTGCGGTGAGTTTTGGCGGAGGCAGCAGTCGGCTGCTGGAGGAGGGCTCCCTCCCCCGCGACCTGCTGGAGTCTCCTCACAGCTGCGTGGTTGAGGTTACCACTGGCAGCTCCCAAACTCTGCTCCCTCCTTCAGCCACAGAGTGGGCAAACGCTGTGAAGAACATCACCCACAGGTTTCAACTTGTTCTTGAAAGATGCGTGAAGTACGTTTTAACAGCTAAAAACTTAGAAATGTTCTTCCCTCGACCACAAACACAGGAAAGGTCTTCGAGTCATCTCAGAATCGGAGATTGGCCTGGCTGCCATCTACGCGTCTTGTGACAAGTACTGCAATCCGTCCTGCCTGATTGTAGACTCAGGTGGGTTATTATAAAGGAAAAAAATGAACATTTCTTCCTTGTTTTTCCTGCATGTAATGTTATCTGCAATCAATTTGTTTGTGCTTTAGATCCTGTACAAAAAGTAAAACCCAGAATCCCCAGTGCGTCGCTGTCACAGAGCGTGACAGTGGATGAAACTGTGCTACCTGCAGCATCTCAGAACATCACCGCTTATGCTGTCAACACAGAGACGTCACAAAGGTACGAGCTGGAGCCGCCCAATGCTGGGAGAACATGACGTTACAGCTGGCGGATAATGACACTGATTACGAGTCCCACATTTTCACACACTTTGTTTTTCATTACCATTTCCCCAATACCTTTCTGTAAACGTTAGCATCTCCATCACTAGGATCTTCATCCATAGATTATCAGCAAGTTTGAATGCATTGCACCTGGCATATTACAGCCTGCCTTATATGTGAATCAGTGCATTTATTTGCACTGCACATTGTGAAGTTAAGTGCAGTGCTGCAGTTCAAGATGCATTTTCTGGACTGTTCATTGTTATTTGTTTGTCAGGATGGAGGCTCGTCATATGACTGGACCTGCAGCCGTCGGGGAAACTCCTGAGCAGAAGCAGGCCCAGAAAGCAGCTCAGTTACCCAGATCCAAAGCAAGCGTTCAGAAATCAACCAGCGAGTTGATAGTGGAGGACACAATGAGCTCATCTTTCAGTTCAGCTGACAGCACAGACTCACAGAGTAGAAAACCTGGCCCCAAACCAAAAGGTTGCGAGAAAACAAAGGATGCTTCTTCCCTGTAACAACCATGATCTAAAACCAGGGTTTTTATAGTTCCAGGTTTTGGGAACACCAACTTTAGACCCCCGCCGTCTGCGCCCAAGACCAATGGAGGCAGCAGGACCTTCCTTCACACACAATCCTCTCAGAAACAGAAAACGTCTCCACAAACCTCCCCGCAGAAACAGTCGACTTTGACCAACTTCTTTCAGCCTGTCAACAAGAAACGGTGACTGTCTGCAGAACAAGCTGATTTATTTTTCTCTTTTTTACAGAGATGCTAAATATAGAACAGCCTATTTTAGTTAAAACAAACATACCTTTGACTGGCGCCGGCAAAGATAGATACGGGTGCCGATTTATTTAGTTGACGTAATAGGTGCCAAAGAGAATGGCGCGTTACGTTTCCTCTTTGTATGCACTGTTGTTTTCTGTTCAAGTTCAGAAAGTAATCAAGTTAGATATATTTTGTTCTTCCTAAAAACTCTTTTGCATTTACAGGGGAATATTTAGATATTTTTCTCAAGAGTGAGAGTTTTACTCCCACAGCAACATTTTAACTTTTATTCTCACAGACAAGCTTCAAGTACTGGGCACTAATTTGTGATTATTGTGCTCAAAAAGTGGCTGCAAGCTTTAGTTACAAAAAGCATTTTAATTTGTTCATTTATATAGGTTGCTAAAATATTTAAAGCTTATATCTAACCCGTTTTTCTGTTTCTTGTCTCTGTCGTTAAGACCTTTAGAAGAAGAATCCTCGGGTGTGATGTCGGCACCGAAGCGGCCGGCTCCCGAGTCGTCCGTCTCGTCGAAGGATACAAACTCACTTAGGGTTTCTAAAAAAATGCCGCCACTTCCCCTTGAGGGACCTTCTGCTGTGTCCGAGACGCCTCTAGAATCCGCAAGCGATTTGTTCTCTGGACGGGCAGAACATCTCGAAGAGGAACCGCAGAGCAGAAAGAGGAAGGAGATGGAGGAGGAGGAGATAAAGATGGAGGAACTGGAGTCCATTATGTCCGAGGACATGGACTACCTGGACGATGAATCCCCAAGTGGTCACGGCCAGAAAGAGAAAGTAGCGGTGCGCCGCGGTTTGGCCAAACAGATGCAGACTTCACACACGGTGGAGTCTTCAGCTAAGAAGCGGCGTGTCCACCAAGAGCAAACGGTAGGAGCAGGTCAGAGGCCTGGTTTGGGTCTGGATAAGGAACGTTCCCAACAGAACCTCGCGGAACAATCTGACCGGCACAATGTCTCCAATAAGACAGACAACAACATTTCACCTAATCATGACTCTAGTAGACCCCCTAAAACGCCTGCTGTCTCTGCAACTGAAGAGAAAAAGGTTTTTGAAGATGATGATGCATCTTTTATTGAGGTGAAGACAGTTTTGCTCTGAAGTGACTCAGTCTGCAAATATGGAAATATATTGGATTCAGTTTGCAGCTGCATATCCACTTGTGTTTCCTTCTCTGTTCTTGCAGGATGTAGAGCTACTTCAGGTAGATATTCCCCAGCCAGCAGAAGAGACCAAAGCTTCTGTCAAGCCTGCGCAGATCAAGGAAGAAGTGAAAGTAAGTTGAAATGAAATGAAGTTCTACAAAGAGAAAATAAAGGAAAAAAAATAATATTAAAATAATATTTTTTTGGTCTATTTTCAGGAGTCAAAGATCGACGAAGATCTTCCCAAAAAGTTGCTGATGGTGGAGTTTCGATCTCTCACGGTTACTGCTCCTTCAAAGCCCAAACTCAAACAACCTCAGAACAACGGACACAACAAGAACTTCAAATGTTTCCGCAAGGTCAGACAACAATCTAAATCATACGATCAAAGCCGAGTTTGTAAATGATTTCTTTGAATCTTAACAGTCTCCACAATTAGTTTATTTTTGCTAAATAAAAGCAGATTGACAGATTTGGAAGAAAATCAGAATATATTTATTCAGACTACGAACACAGCAAAGCTCAAAAGTATTGAAAAGTATATTTTAGCAATCTTATGGATGTTTTTCTGTCATTTTTAAGTGTTTGTTTAATGTGAGTACCACTTGGTGTTGTGTGACAGAAACACCTTCCTGGCATGGAGAGCTTCCCGCACATCATCGGAGGATCCGATCTGCTGGTTCACAACAGGGGCGCAAACTCAGATCTGGATGAATGGCTGAAAGGTGCAACTGAGGTACTGAAATCCCTCCTATTGGGTTATTATTTTATATTATTATATTTCTGTCTTTTCTGTGACGGAGGGCCTTTGATTTGAAACCTTGTCCTTCCAGGGGGAGCGTCAGAACAAGAGGGAAGAAATGATAGGAGACGATCTGTTCAGGTGAGAGACTGGAACTTGGTTCTTGTTAGAAGATGATGAGATGCAGCTTCATCCTCTAATGGTTTCTAAGCATAATAGTGTAAGATTTATAAGCAGCAGCCCTTTGAAGCTTTGTTTGACTGCAAAGAGCAATAAACTCCTTGAAGTACTAGGCTTTTATCAGAAAATCAAAAATAAATCCAAAACATGTTGCTGTGTCAGCACAGAAATTGTTCACTAGTGACACAATTGGCCTTCCTCCATGATGATGTCATTCATCAGACATTAATCCAATATAAAACCTGTGGGATGAAGACAGGAGCAAGAACTGATCAAAGTTTCTGCGTTCTCCAACCGTGTTAAATGTTCTTAGCAAAGACAAAGCGCTGAATATTTGCACTCAAATTAAAGGTTGGATTTTCTTTTACAAATTTGAGATGTTTTGCTGTGGCAATAAAATCTCTAAAATATGTTTTCAGGCCTTTTGCACATGTTTACCCCGGGTGCCAAGAAGGGACAGGGGGGTTTCTGGATTGGTTCAATTAACTAATTCAAACATAAATTCTCCTAAAAGTAGGTTTTTCTCTCCGTCATCATGGTCATGTTTTTCAAACATTTAACTGATAATTAGAAGGTTGTTTGACCAGTGCGGCTTCAGCTCAAACCAATCAGGAACCAGCAATGCTCTCGTCACTGCGGTTGCCAGGGTGACAGCGGTGATGTAACCTGCCTTGTTTTCTTTGACTAAGCAGAATAGAGACGGTCTGAGATTGATGTTTTTGCCTGCGTGTCAGTGCTGAAGTGTTTGATCACGGAGTCATGCTCGGCCAGTCATACATAACCTGGAAGCAGACTCTGCTGCTAAGAAAATAGTCCGGCCCCTTTTTCTTCTTTTTCAGAGAGGGACTCCAAACAAGTTTCCAGAGGCTGCTTTATAGGAAGCTTGTTTGCTCTGAGCTGTTCAAACATCATCTGTGTTTTATGACGCTTCATTTGGGCTGTTTTTTATTGTTTCAGAATGCCTCTGAGCTCATTGAGCAGTGATACATGAGGAATGTTAAAAGCCCATTCTGACGTGGACAGATGTTTGAGATGCCCTCTTTTATGCCTGTTTTTTTTTTTAGGTACAATCCCACCAAACTGACCAAGAGAAGATGAAATGCCTCCATCCTTGCACCTTCCAATGGGGGAAGTTTCAAACTCCAAGTTTGTGAAAGTTTGTCTAAAAAGGACACTTGTAAAAATAAAAGTGTCCCATGTTGTAGCTGTTTTCTGTTCTTCCCGCTTGTTTCAAAACGTCTCTAACGACGTCACTGACAGCTAGCAATGTAACAAAGCAGGCTCACGTTCAGAGGTTTTTGTCAACATTTTTATTTGTTAATAATAAAAAATAATCAATACAAAACATTAAAAATCCTTCAGTTGAGAGATTCTACATCCTGACAGCAGCTTCTTGTTAACTTTAAAGTCTGGTTCAGTTCACTTCAGGAGAACCAGGGGTTTGAGAAACGATTCAAGTGCTACTTTTTTCCTGTTTCTTCTTCAGCGATCTCCAGCGAGCCAACCCTTCAGGCACTTTTCCATTTCTGAAACAGCTCAGATAAGAGGTTTTCTTGCCAACCAAACATTGATTGACTTTTCTGTACACTTGGCCTTTATTTTGAAAGAAGGTGCTTTGTTAAAGTTAAGAAATAGGCCAGCGTTTGGTATGACATGTACAGTAACGAAAGCTTTTCCTTTCTCAGATGGGCTACAGCAAGGCCAAGAGAGTTGGAAAAATCGGCTTTCTTAGAAGTTAGAAAGAACTTACTTCATGTATTATTTAAGGTTTTGCAGCTTGAATTTCTTGTCAGAGTCCATGCACGTCTGTGCTAACATATCAAGTTCACGTATTAACAGAAAATAATTATTTTAAAAAATCATGCAAAAAGCAGCATGTTTCGCCTTTATTCTTATATTTTCATATCTCTGCTCGTCCTTGTGTGGCTACATCCTCTTCCCACACCTTCTTCCCTCTGCTCACTTTCCTCAGCAGCTGCTGCAGGCAGTGGCTCATGCCAGCATACATGCATTCAATATTTAATATTAAAACAAAATGCAGAAAAGCATTAGGTTATATAACTTAGCTGAAAATAATTAACACAACTAACATTGGTGTTAGGCAACTGTTTTGGTTACAATTTTTTTTTAAACTTAAGTGTTAATATGTTAGTGGAAGAAAATAAATAAATTACAAAAGTGTTTTTTAATACTGCTTTAGGAAACTGAAATGACTGAGTGAGAGGCAGACATTGACCCTAGGTTAACTTTAAAAGGTCACAGAGAGCAGAAGAGATACACAGTGGGGTTTCTGCACTTGAATCTCAATATTTCACCAGAAAGTTACTATTTATTTTTCTAATTCAATTCGAAACAGTGAAACTCATTTATATCATAGATTCATTCCTCAGAGTGATGCATTTCAAGCATTTATTTGTGTTAATTTTGATAATTAACACAAAACCAAGATGTTATCAGAAAATCTTAATATTGTATAGAACCAATAAAAATAGTATTTTAATGTGGAAATGTAAACTGATTTTCATTTTTATGCACCCTATACTTTGCTGGGTCTCTTTTTGCATGAATTACTGCATCAGTGCAGCGTAGCATGGAGGAAATTAGGCTTTTTGCTTTGTAGAAGTGTTTTGTCGTTTACCTGTGTTAATATATTTTTTACACAAGTTTTGTGAGAAACTGAATGTTGTGGTTTTATAACTACCACAGGTCAAAACTTTCAGTGTCAATCACTCGTAGGCAAATTTTACTTTTTGAGCTGAAATAAATGGTTTTTCTGTTTTGAGATTAACCTGATATATATATAGATATATAGAAATATATATATATATATATTTAAGGCAAAAATAAGTTGTGCGTTTTTTCACATTCTGCTATTATTTACTGCATCATCTATTACTATCACATACTAATAGGTGATGGACTTTAGCTGTTATAATAAAGTAATTTGTATTAAAAACTATAAAACTAGAGGCTGAGGTCTAAACTGCTTAAATTGAAGAGAACTGTGATCCTGGATGGTTTAAAGTAGCATGTGATAGTGTTTTTTTCAGGTGGGATTTTCTCAGTGTAGTTTTAGGATACCATTAAAAAGTTGTTTTTTGTAATTGTAACATCTAGACTGGTTGATCAAGACATTTAGGTCTTAGGCTAAAGTTGAAGAGTCAAGCTTATGTTTAATGTTTCAATCTGTATGTAGGGATTCTTGCTCAACGGGAATTGAAACCTTACAGCCAATAAATACCAGTGTAACCTTTTAATTAAAAGTGTAACCTTTTAATTTAGCTTCCAAGTGCAGATTTTCACTTGGAAGCTAACAGAAAATCTTATGGTGGATTTGTGAGTGATATCATAAACCCACCAGCCTACCAAAACGCATTTATACCAACTGAACTTTTTACATTTTGCCACGTTACAACCAGACTTGAATGTATTTCATTTGGATTTTATGTGATAGACCAACACAAAGTAGTGCAGGACTGTCAAATAGAAGGAAAATGGTGCATTGATTTTAAAGGGATTTTCAAAAGCCCTAAGGCTGTGTTAGTCTGCTGTGTTGCTTGGGCTTCATGATGATGTTTATTCACTAGTGTGCTCTAACAAACCTCAAAGGCCTTCAATGAAAATGTATGTTTTCATTGAGATCATTGAGGTTTTCCATAGCTTGGTGATTTCTGAAGGCATTTTTATGAATATCTGAATAAAGGGGTTTGATTTTAGGACATTTTTGCGATCCATGAATCAATTTCCCCTCCTTTACAACTATGTTGATCTATCATATAGAATCCAAGTAAAACATGTTCAAGCTTGAAGTTGTGTAACAAAATGTGATGAAGTTCAAGGGTTGTGAATAGTTTTGCATGTCTCTGTATTTGCATAGAAAACATTGAAAGTTGTAATATCAGCAAATAATGTAATATGGCCTACAACTGAGGCCAAAAGGAGAATGTACTGAAATAAAAGAGAACAGTTTCATTAATCAGAGGAATCAAGACCCTTTTTTTGACATTAATCTTTAGGATCAGAGGTTTTTTATCTATTGTTTATGTCGTAGAGAAGAGACAGCTCATGACATAATACGTTTTGGAAATGACAACATATGTTAGTGTAGCACCATCCAGGTATTATGTCTGTAGGTACTGACTGTCAGGATACATTTCATCTCAAGTTCTTTGCTTTGAATGTTAATGTTAGTAGACTGCCTGAAGACACGCCGTGAATGGAAAAATAACCCTGATTAAAACTAGGTCTCGTACTGTTATGAGATGACAGATGAGCTATAAACCATTGGCACAAAGTATCCTGAACCTATAGAGACTTCTTATGAAGTCAGACAAGACTTAAAAGCTGTCGTATTTTGTTTCGTTAGAAACGTGTGTACATCCAACGTCTTTTTGGCTTCGTGAACATATAAAACCTATAAGCTTAGATGGCAAAACACTGTATTAATTATAAAAAAAGATAGAAAAACTTCTGTTTTACCAATTTCTTTTCTCCTTGAAACCTGTGCGCTAAGAGCAGATTTATGTTTTCCTGATCATTTTTAAATGAAGTTGTTCCCTCCATTGCTGATGAGCTTTCCTCTCTTCTTGAGTCTTTTCAGCAGACAGGAGGTGATGCCTAAAGCGCCACCCTTCAGAAATCGAACAAAGTTGTCTCCCACCAGCGGACCCATGGCGAACAGCCCCGACTCCTTGGTGCACTCAAACGTGTAAGGGTTGATGTCGATGGGATTCTGCTTGCACGAGATCGGCCTTGTCGGATCTTGTCCCAGGTACTGGGCCTGACCTTTAAGGAAGAACAGGTTTGGGTTTGTCCCAATCAATACCAAGGCCATTGAGATCTTGAAGGCCTTTAGGGAGTTATCCCCTTGAAGCAGACACTTCATATCAGACTGGAACGACACCACACAGTGTTCGGGGAAACTGGTGTAATCGGGGAAGAGACTGATGCTAGAACCTCCAGCAATGCTCCCTGCAGAAAGCTGAGGTTTAGGGCACATCTTGGCACATACTGAAGAGGCAATGCTAACTGCCTGGGGTCTGTTAGAGGAGGACAATGACTCCACATTGGTACAGGTCTGGGAAGACATCATGTTGTACACTTTGTGGTATTCTGGGTACAGGGTCTTGGGAAGCTGCTTAAAGATGAGGTCTGGGTTGTCTACGTTCTTCCGGAAAACATGCAGCACTCTGATGTTGCTGTTGAGCGCACATAGGACTGCATCAGCGGCACTTAGACCAGCACCTACAACTAGAACTGGATCAGAGTTCACATCCAGTTTTCCCTGGCTTACAGCCAAGCCCAGGTCTGAGATGCTGTGGAACACAAAAGGTAGATCTTCACCCTCTACACCTAATCTGACTGGAGAATCGGATGCGCCAGTGGCCAGGACGACATTCTCAGCAAACAGGGAGAAGGGGACGTGACTGTCGCTCTGTACCTGTCGATAGCCCCTGATCTCCCAGAGCATGGGAGACTCTTTGCCATTCTCCTCAAAGTGCCCATTCCCACCATCAACCACCCTTTGATCTTCTTGCCCATTTTCCAGACCTTCCTGCTCATGCCCTCGGCAAAGTTTCTGAACAGAGGTCACGTAAGTGTTGTCGACAAAATTCTTCTGCAGGCCCTTTAGCTTCACATAGTCTTTGTAATAGGATGAGATCTCCTCTGGGGTGGCTCTGTCACTGGTTACATCTCTAAGGAAGAAGATGTGGACAGAGAGAACATGAGTGCCCAGTGAAACTAAAGCTTGGCCCATCAATGCTGTGTGAAGCTCTTTTTTTTACCTTCGTTTCCCATTGGTCATGTCTCTGTAGTTGACTCCAGGAAGCTCCATCCAGATGCCAAGACTAACAGTCAACATGGAGCCTTCCATTGCCTGAGGAGAGGCAACCAACAGTGTGGTCAAAGCAAAATACTCTGTTGACACAAAACCCAGATACGTTAGAAAGCTATTGTAGAATAAACTTACATGCCAGGCACCCCCAGGTGTTCCCTTTCCCAAAACAAGATGTGGAATTTGTTGATGCTTGTCTCTCCTCCACTTGAGGACTGGTGGGAACTCATAGCCAAAGTCAGCATTGGGGTGAAGGAGTGTATCAAATAGCACAGCCACAGGATTCCTTGATCGTCCCTCGAGACCTTCGCTCAAGTATTTCATATCCTGGAAAAAGAACAAAGTATTTTGACACATCTGAGTTTCATGTATGAAAAACCTTGTGTGTGAACATGATTTTATTTCTACCTGTTCTGTGATAGGGAGGTGCGTGGCCTCCTGCAGCTTCCTGTACAGAATCGGGTTTGGGTGAACCGTTGCGGTGTCCAGGTAGGGCTTGTATCCACTTAACAAGTAGGACAGACAAATACCTGATGGGCCATTCCCTGTAAAATATTTGGAAAATGTGAGTACTCTGATACAATTAAGACCAAAAGAGGAAGAACAAGGTTGACCTGATTAAGGTAAGCAATAATTTACCTATGATGACCACAGGGAGGGTAGGTGGGTGCTCTCGAGACAGCGTGTTCTCTTCCAGAAGAGGCATGGCTGCAGCCTGGGCCAGAGCCGGCACTGAGAGAAAACAGAACAAAGATATGAAAAAGCTTCCAGGTATTTCTGGACAGATCCATCAAACATTCAACTATAAAGGCACAGTCTCATCGGTGCTTTGTCTCTCAACTGGGTCTGATTATTTCAACAGGTTTGAGCTGGCTTGCTGTTTTTGTCTAACAATGTTGTTATCTTAGATCCTGTCCCCATCCACCATCACCAGCTGACTCAGAGACATACACACCGAGGGAGAGAGAAAAAAAAAAAAACCTTTATTCATCCGTGGCATTGTGCTTCCACACACATCAGTGTGGAACCACCCCATCTGTCTGGGACTTTAGACACGTGGAAACACCCCGCCAAAACACAACGTGCCCCCTGATTTTCTCCCTGGTGTTCATTGACGTCCATACACACCCCCTGTCTCTTCAGCCATGGCCCGTGGCGAGGCTAGCCTCTATTAACCCCGCTACTGCACCCCAAACAAAAGGGATTTCTCGTGGGATTACTGTGGGCCTGGGTCCGTTGTGAGCATGCGCGGTATGAGTTTGTGTGTTACGAGACAGAGCCATTGTGTGCCCGACGGGCAGCAAATCCCCCCTGATCACTTGTCCGACTGGGCCCTAATCCCACTCGGGCTGTTTATGTCTTTTCTGGGTGAGAATGTGGGCCTGGGATGCTGACAGACTGAACCACTGAAAGATAATCCCGCCAAAAATGTACCCACCACCGCAAACAAACACTGCCCTCCACTATCACACCAACCAAAACACCACCTGTAATGTCCTACAACCTGAAAACCCAGGTCTACGTGCAGCCGACAGTTCACCTCTCTCTACCTCCTTCCTCTTGTCTGACGTATCTACACCAACCAGCTGCTTGCGACCATTTATAACAGTTATGAGAGATTCCTGGTTTTTGGCAGTGGGATTGTTTATTATCTGGGACATTACAAATCAACAGCATGCAGGGCTGTAAAGATTTTTACTTTTTTTTGGTCAGGTACATCTTTCATGAATAAATGCTAACATCAGGCAAATATAATCAAAGTAAACATAAAATACAGCTTTCAAAAGATGATTTAAATTTTTAGGTCAACAAAAATCCAAACCAACTAACTGCATCTACAACCAAACCTGATTACTACCAGACCAGTCGAACCAGGAAATCACTTAATAAAGAAGCCAAAACAACATTTGAAGTACTAAGATTCACTTGCCTCTGTTAAGGTTTACTGTTGATGATTCAATAATAAGGCTGGTCTTAATATTGGCAGACAACATTTTAATCATTTTGAAAGACTTTAGGGAATTATGTGAAGGAGACCAAGTGGAGCATTTTGTAAGCTATGGGTGCCATTACACAGAATTTCAAAGAACATAAAAACACCAACAGAAAAACATGGTGGTGGAAGTGTGATGGTATGGGGCTGCTTTACTGCTTCAGGACCTGGAATACTTTCTGTAACTGTTTTACTGTCCAGGATAAAATCCTAGTGGAGAAACTCTGATCAGAATCTGGTCATAAACGTGGGTTTATTACTACAAGCTCACTTTTGGGTTATGCATCAGTGGAAAGCGCTAAAGCACACTATCAAGTTGTCCTCTAAATGGCTAACAACACACGCGATGAAGGCTTTCAAACGGACTTGTCAAAGTCTCAATTTGAATTAAGTTAAGATTCTGTGGTGTGAACTTAAAAGGGAAGTTGGGAAATCCTCATGTCTAAACTGAAGTAAAGCACTTCTGCAAAGAAGAGTAGACCAGATTTCCTTCACTGCAATAGTTGTCAGTAACTCTTGATTGCAGCTGTTGCTGCCAAGGGTGTCGTTCGGTTTGTGCACAATTACTTGTAAAACACCAGGATGGTTAGACTAGCATTTTTCCCTAAAGAAATAAAACCATTATTAGAAAATGGCCTTTTTAATCACTCCAAACAACTTTATCAGGCATAAACATTTGCCTGATGATCTGAAACGTTTAGATATTTGTTAGAATAAACCAAACCAGAAGAAATGTGTAAAAAACAAAAATAGGAACTAAGAAACTGATGGGTTTATACTTGCACTGTTGAAGATATCAGATGCATCTAGTGATCTCACTGCCAGCTGGAATGAAATCAGGTAGACAGGCAGACATGGGTAGCTTTTTTTGGACAGACTATCTGCTTTATCTTTCTCGTCTGTGTAGTAGCAGGTGTTGCATCAAATACCTCTGCCTGAAATAAACCGGAAATGATGCAACAGCTGATATTCATGCATCATGTGCATGTGTTTCTAAATGTTGCATCACAAAATGACGCTATACAAATGTTGGCAGCAAGTCGGTCTATTGCCATTTAAACATATTGCCTGCATGCACTTTTGTGTAAAAACAATAATAATAATAATTAATAATACACCTATTAGGCAAGAATGTCTTAAACGTGCATGTGACAAAAACAAAAAATAAAAAAGGCTGATTCTTGGTTAAGAGCATCACATAATGAGATGAAAAATGCGTGAATTTTAACCTATTTTGCTTTGTATGCTGTTGTTGCTCATCTGACTATCACTTTGGAATAGTTTCCCAGAAAACTAAGCTGGTGAAATTAAACGTCCTCTGCTTTGAGTTTAAACAATGCATCAGAGCAATTAGGTGACGTGTTTTAGTCAAACCAACTATTTAGTTACGAAATAAACCCTCTCTTATTTTTATAGATCAAATTTCTACTATTAGGCCCTTAAAATGCTTCATCTCAGCTTGCGGATGAGTAACAAAATCCGACCAAGTCCAAACCCTGAACTGAGCGTTTGAATGTGGATGTTGCTGCATCACACCCGACCGACGGGATGAAGTGAGTGATGCAGCAGATCGTCCACAGCATCCCCACCAAATCAGGCTCCAACCTCCTGCTGCTCCTCCAGACTCGGTGCAGCTTCAGGTCCAACAAGGACCACATGCTGCCACCGCCACGTTCCCATCATCATTGCATAATTTAGGTCAAGCTCACATCCATCCGCCACTCTCTGCCCGGAACCAGGAGCTCTTACCGTGCTGAGATTTATCAGTCTGTCTCCACTCACAGTCGCGTCCGGTTATCACGGCCCACGGCAGCCGTGTCCAACCGTATAAATAGACACGGACCGGTGGGAGGATCTATTGCTGTCTGGGGGTCTCTTGAATGAGATGATGAGCCAAACCTCTCTCTCGTCATCATACATGCAGGCGTAACACACGCTCACCTCGGTGCGGTTAAATCCGACCGGACCCGGCGTGCGCAGGTCTGATCGACCCGGAAGTTTGAGTGATGTTGGGTCTTCTCAGAGTCCTGACAGCGGAGTGTTAAAGAGACAGACCGGGTGACGCGTCTGCTCCTCCACAGCCACATGCGCATCTCGGTGTGCGCGGCGTGAGCGCGAGCGCGTTCACAGAGCGAGATCAGAGCATCTCAGCATCTTCACAGCGTCACCGACGCGGCTGCTCACCGCGCGGCCTGTGCTTACGAAACACTCTCAGTGTTGCAAAAGTAATCACTTCTCTTGAGCATTTTCACGCTATGCTACGTTACAACCACGAAGTTGCATTGTGGTTTTCATACATCAACACAAAGACGCTCATAGCTGTGAATGGGATTTTTTTTTTAATCAGGCTACAGATATTTGTAAATCTAAAATGTGTTATTCTAATAGCTCTGCACAGTGGAGCAACACTTATCTTGCAGCAAAAGGTCATGGGTTTGCATGTTCTCACTGTGCATTGATTCTCTCCCACGTTTCAAAAAGATGATTGTGATTAGTCTCTAAATCTTCCTTAAGTGTGAGTAAATGTTTGTATATCCTGTTTGACTCGACCTGTGTGTACCGTCTTTTACCTCTTTCAAGGCAAAATACAGGGCACAGGGTAAGACAATACAGCACTTTCTCTTCCCCAGTTACCTCCAGTTACATGAAAGGATGGACCTCCAAGATCTAGTGCAACAAACCTGCTCTGGTATGGAATAGATTCATATTTTTGTCTTCAAATGGACATTTGTCTTGGATAAATTGCTACACAGTAGCAAAAGAGCATTTAAACAACACACACAGATAATCACATACTCAAAACAATCAATACAACAAAAAGGTAAAAATAAGGTTTCCTCTTTAAAACTGTTTGTATCGTCTTGCCCACATACATACATATAGTCTTTCAAATTGATTATTTTCATATGGGCAAGAGAGTTGTTGCCTAACCAGGTTGTGATCCCACAGCATATAATATTTAAAAAGTAAAAAGGTAAAAAAAAAAAAAAGTAGAGGTAAAAAGCCAGCTGTACGTTAACGTCAACCCCATAAAGTGCCAGTTGTCTTTGAAAGCTGTAAGCACAGAAAGTCGGCTTTCCAACACAACACACTGTCCATCTGCATCCCTAGGTATTTATAGAACGATGCTTTTTAAATAGCAGTGTCCTTTATCATGACAGGCTTGTGGTCTGAAACATTCCTCTGGTCAGAATCAGAAAGCTTTTGTTGTCATTGTACAGAAGCCCAACAAGAATACATTTCACTACATACGAAGAAGACAAAGATATTTTTTTTGTATCTTTCTGGTGTTTAGCCCAAGATAATTAATTAAAAACATAAAAGGAATCATGTCAAGCCCAGTGTATTTTCTTCATGGCAGCGGTGACAGTGGCAGCATCATTCTGTGGGGATATTTCTCCTCATCAGGAATTGAGTAAAAGGTTTGAGTTACAGGAACATCGTGTTAAATACAGGGAAATCCTGGAAAATAATCTTCGGCAGAATGCAAAAGTTGAAACTGTGGCATAATAATTCACCTTTCACCAAGATTACAAAACACACAGCCAGAGCTACAGATTTAGTGATATGTGATATAGAATAATCAAGTAAATTAAGACTATGATTAAGAATCTGTGGCAAAACTTGAAAATTGCAGTTTAGTTGAAGAAATCAGATTTTCTTTTTCAAAGTTGTATATGTACTTGGCTTAATCACAAACAGAATGTATCTTAAATATACATTAAATATTTTGATATTGTTTACTTGCCAATATGATCTAAGAATATTTACAATAATAATCACCTAAGAAACATTTAATGTTTTCTGTTTATGTCACTTGATGGACTGCTGGTATTTCGGAATGATTTTTTGATAATACAAGGTCAATCCTAAACCTACTGCACACATCTTTTACCTCCCACTTTTAAGCATTCTTTTTTGTTTGTTTATTTGTTTGTTTGGTTACTATTTTTGCACTATCAGACGCTATAGTGCTACTTAAACCAGAATATGCCCAAATTACCTTGTGATTTCATAAAATCGCCTTATAAAGTACAACGTGTATTTGCCTACCGTATACTGACATGACAAACAAGCGAAGCATAATATTTATTCAGATTTTTTTTTTCCAATAAACCTCGCATCATTGTGCTGTGACTATTTTATAACGGGCTAATTACGACTATGGCTCCAGAAATATTAAACATATCTGGTTTGAGAGCTGCGACCTCAGCCAAATAAACAGTACATGCATGAAGGTTGGTAAAAATACGGCGCCAAGGTTTCATTATCAAATGGCTCCTGTATAATCTGAATAATTAAAAATGTCTTGTTTTCTCTACAATAGAGACGCGTGCATCCGCAGCAGCAAATGGAAAACCAGTTATACCACAAAGTCCCGCCTCTTCATCTCTTCAGCCAATCAGCAGGGAGTATCTATCACTTCCGGTTGTTTTCAATACACTGAAGACACATGTCTGCTAATCGCTAGCGGTGGCGATAAACGGGAAAAGCGGACATTAAGTCTGTGAGGATGGTCCACATCAGTAGAGTTTGTTTCCGCAAGGTAAATACGCACGTCAACCTGAGATTAACATCAGCTCGACTTGTCGGTGCGGTTTTAAACAATTTCACATTAGCGGTCAAGCTAGCAGTCAGTGCAAAAATTGTATTGCAGCATTAAAGTAAAAATATATCACAGTTTACGATGTTTGATTACATTTTGCTAAATTGATTGTATTTGTTATGAAGGGGGAAAAGTCACTCAAAGGATAAAATCTTTTGTAATTTAGGATTATCCAGCTCTTGCGGTTAAATTGCAATTTTTAGTTTCTTGGACAGTATATGGGCTACAAAATGTAAAAAATGCTTAATGAAAGTAAACAGCATCACAGCAGGCAATTATCAAATATTATTGTGTAGTAATCACCTTTACTGTGCCTTTCTTTTTTCTGCATAAGTCACAACTCTTGAACATTTTCACATTATTGACTTGGCTTGGATTTTATATCATTTAACATTTTTCTATGTGCTGCCTTGTGTTGGTCTATTAAGTCACATCAAAACAAAAATATATAGGAATTTATATAATTACAACTAAGTCATACAATAAGCTGAGGAAAAAGGAGAACCGGCCAGTTTTAGTTGTAAAATGAGATTAACATCAAGAACAGGAGCACATACCTTATGTTTCTTTAGTTTTTTTTCTTTTCTTCTTTTTTACAAATTAAATTATAACATTTTCAATAATATCTAGTAGTATTTTTTTTAAAAGTGTTTTAGTCCAAGATCCAAAAGTGGATTTAAAATTATTTTAGGTAATGCAGGTGTAAAACCATGTGTAAATGTGTTACACTTCCTAAAAGCAGTGGTCGTACCATCAAATCTGACTTGTGTTTTTAACGCTTCTACACAGTATGGAAACTTTGTGGACAACCTCCGCCTGTACGTACGTGGAGGCACCGGCGGGATGGCTCTGCCTCGCTTTGGAGGACATGGAGGAAACGGAGGAAACGTTTGGGTGGTGGCGACAAAGAACATGACTTTAAAGAGGATCAAGGACAAACACCCATTAAAACGGTTCGTAGGGGGATCAGGAGCCAACAGCAGGTGGGTGTCTGCAAACACAACCTTGTTTTAAAATTCAATTCTTACATATATGCGTTTCATCTCTCAGACATCACTGAACGCTTTTGTTGGTGTTTGATTTTCTTATGTCAGTGTTCAAGCTCTGAAGGGAGAAAAAGGGAAGGATGAGGAAATCCTGGCTCCCGTTGGTATCACTGTCACCTCTGATGACGGCAGAATACTTGGTATGTGAGAAGTCCGTTTTATGTCAATAATTTAATTTCACGTAAAATGTTTTTAGGGCAAAAATTTTTTTGTCATCAATTCTTTCACAAGGCGAACTGAATGCTGAGGGCGATCGGGTGCTGGTGGCTAAAGGAGGTTCTGGAGGGACGCCCTGCTCTTCCTTCGAGCCCAAGAAAGGCCAGGTCAAGCACATACGTCTGGACCTGAAGCTCATCGCTGACCTGGGCCTCGTAGGGTGAGAGCAGAAACCCACATTATTACCACATATTACCTTACAGATGAGTTCACAGCTCTTTGAACTTTTTTGTTACATTGCAATGTATTCACAGTAAAAAAACAAAAATCTGGTGCGATTATGCCTCAGGATAATGTTCTGTGCATGCTGCAGATGTATGGAGCAAAATTCATGACGATTCCTCTGTTATACGTTTGTTTCTTCAAACATCAGGACAGCTTCCACTTTACAATTATGATCTAGTTCTTGTTTGGTCTATTGCTTAAGATCCCACCGGAATAAATCATACAAAATACTCATTTGTTGTAGCTTGAATTAAAGAAAAATTGAAACAAAACAGACTTTGATGCTGGATGTATGCTGACTATGTTTTGCTAAATTTTCATCAGGTTCCCAAATGCAGGAAAGTCATCTCTCCTCACAGCCCTGTCAAACGCCACACCTCAGATTGCCAGCTACGCTTGTAAGAATAAAACAGTTTCGAGCTCAGAATATCTCACATATTTTTCTTTTTTTCTAAAGTCCTTTATTACTTGTCTTACAGTCACAACTTTGAGGCCTGAGATCGGCAAGGTAGCATATCCAGATTACAAGCAAGTACGTGAATGTTTACCATCCATCCTGCTTTGGCTGGTTTTATAATTCTGACCTCTGTAGAAAAACCTGATGTGTGTTTTAAAGTTTGCCTAAGTATTTGTTTTTGTTCTGGCAGATCTCAATTGCAGATTTGCCGGGACTCATCGAGGGGGCTCACCTGAACCGAGGCATGGGCCACAAGTTCCTGAAGCACGTAGAGAGGACCAAGCAGCTGCTGTTTGTTGTATGTAGAAGCAGAAATAATGTTCCACATATGTAAATATGTCAGAATATAAGTAGCTGAAGTCAGCCAGGGTTTGCTGTGAGATGCTCTGTGTTCTTGCAGGTGGATGTTGGTGGTTTCCAGCTGGCCAGTAAAACACCCCTCAGATCTGCCTTTGAAGCGGTGCAGCTTCTCACCAAGGTGAGCCTGATGCTGCAAGGCTTTTTGTTATTTTTTATTATAAAATCCGGCTGTTACTGCTGCTCAGTCCAAAATGTTTTTCTTATCAGGGTTCATCCACTGTGTGGAGATTGTGAAATAGATTTTTTTTTTGAGATTTGGATGAATATTTAGCAATATTTGTTTTCCAACTTTATTCCCTATTCCATCCTCTAATAGCTGTATCCTTCACATCCGTCCATCTGTCCTGCTTTGGCTGGTTGAATTTATACTTTCAAAAACAGGTTTTCAAACCAGGTTGAGAACTAGAGATTTCAGACTTTAAAATCTGAAACTTCTGTGTGAAATCTGTGTTGGAACCTTGACTGCAACTTTTTGTTACTGACATCTTAAGCTTAATTTGACGTCCTTCTGTGTCTCCACCACCTCTCGCCGAAGGAGCTGGAGTTGTACAAGGAGGAGCTCGTGTCAAAACCTGCATTACTGGTGGTAAATAAAATGGACTTGCCTGAAGCTGATGAAAGGCTGGAAGAACTCGAGGAGCAACTTCAAAACCCAGAGGGTAAGTCAGTGTGTTAGAGTGTTGACCACTGTTAGATGTTAAATTTTAGTCAAAATACCGCAATACAGTTACCCATAATTCCCTCGACAGTATGTTTTTGGTGGAGCAGGTTTCAGGATGTAGTGACATCTATTGGAAAAAATCAGATTCTAACTCAGTGAAAGCTGACATGTCAGTATTTAATATGGAAGCCACTGAAAAACAAACCGTCTTTTGGATGATTGTGGCTGGAATATTTGCATAGATGTATTAGACTCTTTATATTATAGCTTGTATTCAAAATTTTATATGAACCAGATTGTTAGATGTTTAAATTAGCCTTTTGTTATTCTCTGCCATCCACAGAGTTCACTGGTTTGCTGCCAGATGACATGATCCCAAAGAACTTCATAACATTCAGACATGTGGTCCCTATTTCCGCCCTCACTGGGTTTGGTGTCGACCATCTGAAGAGTTGCATTCGACTCTCGCTGGATGAGTACGCCGCCATGGAAACGGGCGCCACGCACCAGGAAAAGCTGCAAGCGCTGAGGCAACAATCTCACGAATGTTTTAGAAACGAGGACAAAGTCTCGCAGTCAAGCGGCGTCGGCGGGACTCAGCGGGCAACGTCCTGAGTTCTGTCAGCTGAAGCAAAGCGAGGTGGAAAGATCTCTATCTGGAGAAACGCAGGGACGAGAAAAACCGCTCAGCATCTTTGATGGAGGAAATGCTGCATAGATGTCTGAAATATTGGCCTGCTCCTTTTGACTTTCTACATAGGATAAGGAACATCTTTTCTGCTTCGTAAAGATTAAGATCATGTTCATTTTAAGTTTGGTCGAGTTTGGTTGATTCTAAAAAAAAAAACTGCGAATTGTGTTTGAATGAAAGTTTTATTTTATATTAAATATATTACAATACTTAATGATTAAGAGAAAAAAATAAGTGGGCTGATTTTTGCATCAATTGTCTGTACAGCACACAAGTAAAAATAAAGATAATTAAAAAAAGAACAACTGCAGTGTTCCTGGAGTCGAGGGCCTACGAGTCTGGCCGAATTGGAGCCCACCGAAGTAGTCGGTCCGCTCAAGTACGCAAATACATTCAAAGTTTCCGGCCAGAAACGGAGTCCGCGGCTCCTCTGGAGGGTGGACGCTGTGTCCTGTTTGGACAGGTCAGTCCGGCTGTTTGTGCAGGCTGAATCCAGACAGGTTTTGCCGGAGGCGTCCCTCGCAGGCTGCGCTCCGAGGTTTGTGCAGTGCAAAGTCCAGGACAACGAATGTCTTCATCGAACACAGTTTTATTGTGTTAAAATGTTACTCTAGCAGCTCTAGAAATGATGCTCGCCTCGGGAAAAATGAGAGGAGCAGAACTCTAGAGCAAACAAAGGAAAAAATACAATAAAGCACTTCTTACCAGTCGAATGGTTGCTGTACATAATACCAGGGTTCCTACACAGTCTTGGAAAAGCTTGGAATCCAAATGGATTATTTTTCTTGTCTGGATAAATAAAAAAATAAAATGCTATGGAAAAGATTGAGTTCACAGGTATATTCGTTGTTTGAGCTGTGAAAAAAATACAATTTTAACTTCCTGAAAAATAAGTTTATTTTTACAATGTCTTAATTTTTGCCAAATCACAGCTCAAGTTTTGAGCTTTGAGTTACTGACAGAGAAATGATGCATGAAAACATTCATGTAGACATCAAAAAGGCCATTTCCCAGTGCTGTTTTAGCCACTAAATCCTCTTCAGCCAGGATTTTAAACATTTATTTAATTTAATTCAAATTATCTTTCTCTGAAATTAAACATTCTAAACATTTTTGAGGGACACAAAAAGTTAAAGCCGAAGAGATCTATAAGAGGGTGCAAGCACTTTTTCATAGAAATGTAGGTGAATGTTTTGAACTCAGATTTCCAGAAAAGTAAAAAAAAAAAAAAAAAACTAGAAATTTGAGTCTGAGATTATAAAATGCTGTAGGAACCCTGAAATGCTAACAAAATGGTGAACATTGAAAAGATACTTAAAAACAAGACATTTGAAGCAATATTAGTTCAATATCGTGGAGATGGCTTTACCTATACAGATCAAATGCAAACATGAACTACAAATGTAAAAGAGGAACAGAAACACTCGTAAAATGACAAACTCAGAGCTTTAAGGCGACGGCTCCCACACAAGGTAGAGCAACGAGTCGCAACTGTACAAAGAACTTGCTGTTAGGAAGCAGGCACCAAGACATCCACCTTAAATAGCTGCACAGGTGCGACAGAAACACGACTCGACTCTGAAGTTCCACAAACCGCGTTAAGACAAATGGAGCAGGGCTCGAGACTTTCAGTGACATGCTCGTTTTCCTCGTTACGGTCTCACAATTAGCCAACCAGAGATATAACTTAATTTTCGATATAGAACGGCCATGCCATTGGTCTTCACAAGCTCAAACAGCAAGCACTGTACAGCATAGTTAATCATTTACAAAAGGCTCGAACAACTCGAACCCTCACAGCTAAATCCAAAAGTGCACATTTAAAAAAAAATGTACAGATCCGGTTCGAGTTCACATTCGTCTCTACGGCTCACATTCGGGTGAGGTGAAGTGAGGGGCTTGGCTGTGAAAAAAGTGGGGGGCGACACACTGGTCTCAAACATTCCCACGAACAATCAGGGGAGCACATTTCCAAAAACAACATGATCAGTGATAAGTGGCACGTCTATAAACTACAGCAAACACATCCGAGTCCATTAAAGTCAATAGGAAAGGGAAAACTATCTTATTTATGATAAAATAACACTCGTCCAGAGAAGTCTGAACTCCAAATGTGTCACAATCGTCTGCAAGATTATCACAGAGATTATTAGAAAATAATTTGAAACATGATGTAAAAAGAGACACATTCTGCTGTTGATGGATGAAGCGAGGAAGATCCCCCGAAAAGACAAAGAAAAAAAAAATAGAAACCCTGACAGGACAGTGCAGGGTCTTCATATTTATCTACAGACATCGGCCTCTGTCTACAGCTAAAACATTGAGCTGAGTATTCTTTATGCCTTTGTCTTTCAAAATAAAAGCACAAGCATACTCTGTGTGTACTTTACTGTACATATTTACACACACACACACCACATAGCAAATGTCTGGGGAACGGGAACAACAGGAGGGCAGGATCGGTTCAAGAAGTGAAATACATCCGGTGTGACACATGGGTTAGTTTTAATGCAGATGCATGCTTTCCCTTCAAATCACACTGCTGCTCTTCCTTATGCCAGGAAGACCCAGCTGATGATCAGGGCTTCTCTCATGCACACAAGGCTGGACTTTCAATTCAAACAACATCCTGGCAAAATTCAGTCAGCGCAGACTCAGGAGAGATGCGACGGCTTCTTTCTGCCTCCTCCGCTTCCTTCAGAGAGGAGCTCCAACGCCTTAGGGTGGGTGACGGTGTGTCTGAAGAGACTGTGACAAGAGCTGATCTGTGAAAGGTGTGTGGGGGACCCAGATGGTTGGAGGGCGGTGTGGGGGTGGAGAGGGGTCCGGTCCGATTTTTGAGGCTTCAGCAAAAACGAACAGCTCGGTCTGAGCTCCTGGAGGCTCTTTCTTCTGCGTCTTCTTACAGAGTCCGCCCCGGACATATTTGTTCACCCTAACAGACGTCTGTCTACATCCTTTCTATTCCAGTCGCTCTGTCTGTCTCTTTCTCTCTCTTTAGGAGCTTTAGAGTCAATTTTATATGCTTTTTTTTCGGTTTTCTATGTGTAGAAAAGGAGACTTGTGTACTTTCTTAGGAGCTTTTGTCATAGTCAGAGTTATATTGATGTTTCCCAAAGCTGGAAGAGAAGAAAGGAGTGAGGCAAAGAGGCTAGATAAAATAACAACAATAGCACCTTTCCAAATATAAGTTGCAAAATTATCTTCTTCTTGTTACCGCCTCAAGTAAAATACATTTTTCTACAAAGCATACAGGTGACTAAGCTGCATGAAAATGATATATTTGTCAAAAGAAAATGACTAAACTAAATTAAAATGTGCTATTAACTCTGGTGGGTATCATTAATTAGCACATTGGAAAATCTCTAAATTCGTCTCACTACAGCATTTCCGGGTTCACAGGAATCCCCAGTGTCAGAAATACTTAATAGGGAAATATCACACTGAATTACATTCTACACTTGTTTTCATCAGTGCACACTGAACATCTGCATAGTTTAGAGTGAGATCAAGTAACATTCCTACTGGCATTTGTGTAGCACATAAGTAAACTGTGTATGTGGAGCCTGTGTGATGTGCACACACATGGAGAAACTCTGCAGTGTGTTGTCACAGTCCGGTTCCCTATTCATTGCTGTCACAACTTTTCTAAACGTAACAGTCTGGTTTTGAATTGTGCTCACCCTGGCGCTCTGCCTGTTGGCTTTCCTCTGGTCGTCCGGCAGTGGAGGCATGGGATACGGGTATCTTCTGCTGGATGCAATGGATCCTGTAGAAGAAGTCGGGGACTTGGCAGGGGAAAGTGTCCTGAGGAGAAAAGGAAGGTGGCACCGTTAGACGTTTCGCTTTCTCCTTCTACAGCTGGTGCACCAACATGTTGACCAAAGACACAGATGGCTAAATGGGGTTAGACACAAAGTGTTGAGCTAATGTTAGATCTGTGACTTTGGGCAACATCTTTCTTTAGCTGCTCCAGTAACTCGGTTTCACCTTCACTAAGGCCGAAGTTGCTCTTAAAAGTCGAAGCTACCATTCATCTGAAGCATAAAGAAAACCAATCAGGGCTCAGCTTTTCAGAGCAACCTCAGAGCACTGTTGTTCCCAGCTGCCGCCTTCTGCGACTTACATGCTTTAAAGTTCAAAATGTGTAAAAACACAGCAGAATAGGGAAATATTCATTTATCTGTGTTGAAAATGGACAGAAGCTTCTCCTGTTGGATCAGTCAGAGGAAAGCAGACCAGGCCACAGCTGGGAATCAAGAACATACAGTGGTGCTTAAAGGTTTCTAAATACATATTTCATTATTTCTGAATAAATATGACCAAAATCATCACAGTTCAAAGTTTTCTACCATATAGAATCAAACCAATAAAATATAGTCATGGGGTAGCAATCAAATGCTGATGCTTAAGCTGCATGTTTCTCATGTTGAAATATGTTTTTAATTTTTTTTAAAAATTTGTTTTCAAAATTTTAAGAAATTAACCACATTCTTCTTCACAATCCTGTAATGTTTAGGTTATAATGTACACTGGTTTTATATGTTGAATATTTGTTGGGATGAAACTTTTAAAATATATTTTAAGCTACTGCATCCTTTGATTCATTTTTTTCTCTGATGTAATCATTTTATAGATTTGCATTGCAGCAAAGAAAGTCTGGGGTCTTTCCGTCTGGAGTTTGCATGTTCTCCCTATGGATGTGCTGGTTCTCTCTGGGTACTCCAGTCTTCCTCCCACAGTTAATTATTGTGCAGGACTAATTAACACTCATAAAAAGACACATCAGTATAAGGATTTTTTGTTTATTGCTAGATAGATACTACTCCTAATTACATAATTTGGCTACTTTTACAACCTCTGAATCCAGTGATGGTTCAGGTCATCCATATGCAGAAATGCAGAAAATATCAAAAGGGTTTGTGAGATTAAAAACACCACTGCAGTAAGAACAAAGGAAGAGAGGGAGATCATCCCATGTGCAGCAGCTTAAACACATGAACTACCTGCAGTGCGACGGTCGAAATGTCCCAGCCTGACAAAAAAAACAACAACCAAAAAAACAGAGAGTGGAGCCAGAAGCATTCTCCTTATTATAAAAATACATTCATATATGAAGACCAAGTAATTACAAAGCTGGGGGAAACTATTTGTCTTGTACAGATTTAAACAACACAGCAAGTAAACAAAGGAGCTATTAGTCTAATTGAATTGAATTGAATTCAGGTTATTTATGTAGCATCAATTCACAACAAATGTCGTTTCAAGTCACTTTACTAAAAGCTTTGCAGATGAATGGTAAGTTTGCCTTCTGGCTCCAGGTCCCTCTGTTCTTTTGTTTGGATCTTTTCTCTACTTGAAGTAAAACAGGGAGGATGAACAATGAGCTTCTGGAAACGGTGAAAGTCTATAGATTCCAGTGCTTGTGGTTGTCGTCTGGTGACTGGCAGTGAAAAACTTGCAACCGTCTATAGACTTCAGACACAATCAGAGTTGACTTTGTCACAACAGGACAGGGAGGATGTCAGAGCTGAAAGTGTTAGCCTCAGCTCTGTCATCGACCTGGTGCATGAGAAGTCAGTGGGAGCGGTGCGGGGAAAATCCACCAACACTTACTGGAAAGGAACAACACTGAACATGCAGAGGTAACAAGAGACTGGATGGGGGAGAAAGGGAGCAAAGAAGGGAATACGGAAAATTAGGAGGAAAATAACTTTAATGATTTGTTTATATGTTTAATCCTCATTTGTGTAAGGAAGTGAAGCAAAAAAGAAAGTCTGCAAATAAAGAAGGGAGCTGATAAAACTGGGAAATAATCTATACTGCTTCTTTTAAATTGTTTTTCCCTTCTGAGAACTCCACACAGCAACATGCCTGTTTCTTTAAGAAAATGACCAAATTGTTACAAACTCTTCCTAAATCCAAACCAGAAAACAAATCAAAAGTGAGGGAACTTTAGACAAGCGCATGAGGTAGGGGACATGATCTGAGTTAATACCTAAGAAAAGGTCCTTGAGTGTTTTGATTCACATCTTCTACCCATTTAGTTACATCATAAAACTCTGATTTGTTGCGAGGGGTTAAATACCTGTGGGGAGGAGGAGGGGAGGGACGGGAGGCGGGGAAGGGCAGGGATCATGGAACCAACACAAGGAGGGAGAGAAGAGAGATAAGGAAAGAGGGAGTTGAATAAACTACAAGTAAGCAAACGAGGGAGGACAGAGGAAACATCTTCGGAGAGCAGAGCAAAGATAGAGTTTGAGCTGAAGATGGTGGACAGACCTGAGTGTGGTTTCAGACGAACACAACACCATGAACAAACAAACAGTGTTGTGTGTCACAGGCTCGGCTGCGTTTTGGTCGCATCATTCCAAGCAGCCAGCGTCTCAGCAGCCACTTTGTCAGCAACATGCTCAAGACAGCTAGTGCACTACAGATTACTTCGTGTGCAAAAGAGATCTTAATCGAGTGGGGGGGGACAAACAAGCAAACATGGCAGACAAAGAGGCGGTCGATGCACGTTGAATATTGTACACTCAGTCAACAAACAAGATATTTGATTAATTCACAGGCTCAGAGCAAAAATTTTAGGATTAAAAGGTGAAGTATAAAAAAAAAGCCAGATAAAGCATTCACTCTGATAAGAACAGCAATGTGAGCTTAGGGTTAGCTCTAAAGCAAATGTTTTCTACAAGCAGCCTTTAATGTAAGAGTAAAGAGTAAAAAGCATTTAATGTAAGAGTAAAGAGTAAAAAACCTTTAATGTAAGAGTAAATGGTCGTCTTTGTTTCAACCGTCAACAAATCTGACACATATTGAGTTACCAGAACCTGACATCAAATAAAACCGTCGCTTTTTTCAAATACTGATAAAGGTTTTCTCTAAATAGCATCACTTTAGTTAATTTTCAGTCTTAAATTTTTAAATCTTGTTCCTCCAACTCTGGAGTCAAGAATATAACTAATTCTGACAAATGGAAGTAACTTATTTACAGTTTTTTCTTTTTATTTGTGTTCCATAAATGATGAGATTCTGTGCAAACAGTGGTATTTTCTTCACCCAGGAAAAAAGCAGAAATATTAAAGTCTCTAGCTTAAATGCATTTAAGGTAAACATTTATATTGGCATATAGTGATGTATCCATCGTCAAGAGCAGAAGCTTAATTAACTGCTCTTGGAGACAAGGCCTGGCTTCAAATGTTGTCATAAAAATGTGTGATTAAGTTGCTTATCTGCGTCAAAAACAAATCCCTACTCTCATGGATTTATGATTTTCAGCTCTAAAATATCACATTTATTCTTCAGCATTGAATCAAAAACCAACATTAATGTATTTTGTAAGCAAAACCATTTCTTCTAAACAACTTGAGTTTTTTTTGTTGTTGTTGGAATTGCTGACGTTAAATATTGAGATATAAATTGTTACTTGTTTCCCCCTATAGAGAATAATTTCCAGATTGCTGAGCAGACACTCACTCTGTGGAGTTGGAACGAGCCCTGAACTTCTTCCCTTTCAGCTTCTTCCGATTACCGCTGAGGTTTCCTGGAAAGAAAATCAAAGTAAGAGACCTGAGGAAAAGTATTTGATACTGAACAAATTTAGCTCCTGAAAATGTTTCATTTCACAATGAAGAACATTAACTGCACACTAAATCATATTAATCAGAGCATAAAGTGATCGGATGAGCCGTATTTAATCATATTTAAATTTCCTTGTTCAGAAAGCGTATCGGTGCGTCACCTTGCCACGAATTGCTCCGTGGTCTCCCGTTTTCACAGATGTCAGTGATGTGTTTGGCATCTGGAATCCTCTCACTCCACGAGTGGGACATGCCGTTAGATCTGTCCACATGAACACAAATAAAACCGCTTAACAGTGTTCCTTTAACATTTTATGAGTCCAGAGCAATTCTTGGAGACCAGAGGAAATGTAGACAATGGTTAGTATGATATGTAAACGTGAGCAGTAGAAGTGAGTATACAGCACCATGAGTGACTCAGATTGTCAATGTCAAGATGTTTCCCCATTTTGACATATTTTTTAGCTTTAAAAATGCTCATACCATGAAAGCCATGGTACTCCCAAAAGCATAATATGGACACATATTATGAGTGAGATCTCCATCAGCAATTTCAGAAAACATTGGAAACAAGCAAATGAATGAGGGATGATGAAATGGCAAACCTGAAGCCAAACACTGAGAAGTTCTGAGAAATGGATGGGAAGGATGGAGTGAAGGACAGCGTGCAAATCTGCAGGTGGGACAGGCAGGCTGACCTCTTCTTGGAGCTGCATCCGGAGTTGGTGCTGACGCCCGGAGGCATGTCACTGTAAAATGAATCTGCATCCCCGGGTTTGGTGACATAGTCACCGGGGGGGATTTGTCTGGAAACACCAAGGGGATAATCTTTAGATGCCATGTAAATGGACCCCATTAAATTGCCACCAGATGTTTTTTATGTCTGAGTTGCGACTTATTGAATTAAACAAGCCTAATCCAAAGGTTTGAAAGTTGTCTGAAAGACAAGTTTATGCAAAGCTTCTGTTGTTATATTTAACAATTTTGGAAATATGGATTTCGTCAACTGAACTAAAAAAAATTACTTTTTCATCACACAACCTCTACCTTATTAAATACAAAACACCAACAACAGTTAATAATCCCAGGTCAGAGATGTGTGTAAATGTGTCAAAACATGATTTCAGTAACAAGAACTACAGTGTCAAAAATGGTTTTAGAAACTTTGACAGATATTTTCTCATTTGTAAAAAAAAAAAAAAAAAGATCACGTTGGTAACTTCTGGGACATTTTACTATGTAAAAAGGGTTAAATGTGTCAGTCAGTTAGCTTCAGTCTGGGTCCACTGCTCGTTAAGGTTCACTTGATTTATTATTGACCATATTAACCCTAGATCCTTTAGAAATGAGCTTATCCCTGTGTGTTTGTGCCTGAATTAGGTTGTAGATTAGCCTGGTGCAGAGTTTGAGAGAAAACATATTTCAGCCGGGAAACCGACAAAACAACATGATGAGGCCATCAAGTAAGTTCCTAGAAAATGTTTCAATTATTTTCAAACATCAGAGCAACACTCTCGCTTGGATTCTCCTCAGCTTTGTTGGTCCAGCTCTGCAGCTGAAGATCTGCATCTCGGTCTTTCCTGTTTGTCTGCCTCAGAGGCTAAATATTTTGACTAGAGTCAACAGTGATTGAAAAGTATAATGCTGGATTATCCACTTAACTGACCAGAATAAGGCTTCAGTAATTAGATCTAATATAATTTAAAATGTCTCCTAATTACAGCCGTGCAATATTAGCCATGAGTGTTAAAATGTTCTTTTACCAAACACAATATCGAAAGTGGAGTTAACTACCATTTATACCATGCATCAATTCATCTTGATCACAACGCTTTACTACAAGATCTGAAACATTCAAAACACTTTTGCTCCCAACTAAAATTTAAAGGTTACCTCAATTTACTGAACACATTCACACCAACCACAGCATTGTTGTGCATTTTGTGACACAAGATTGAAAGAAAAACAAGAATAAAAAGCAGCAAACCGGCAGAATCTCCTGTGAACCTCAGATTCAGCGTATCGCCTCTTTTTGTAGCTCCTGTGAAGAGAACAGATTCCTAATTTCAGCCCCTCTGTAGCCAATCATCATCGCTCCTTATGCCTGTGCGGAAACTCACTTGTAGCACCAGGCTGTGACCGCCAGTATGAGAGCGAGGAAGAGGATGGAGCCAGTGATGGCGCCGATGATGATGTTGGTGCTGGTGATACCTGAGGAAGACGGAGGAGGAGGAGATGACAGTGGTGGAGCCAAATGTGTGTTAATTGATTGGGTTAGGCTTGTGGTCTAGTGAGCAATCTGATCATTTGGGGGAAACAAAACCCACAAAACACAGCAGAGAGAAACAATCAAACACAGGAGAACCAGCTGAAAGGGTTTGAAAGGAAGAGAAGGGAGAATAAAGTGAAAAGATCTTCACCATCTGCAGGGTTTAGCTTCCCATTCATAAGGAAGAACACCTAAATGCTTTATGAAACGAATTTTAAATTACAGAGACCTGGGATGAGCAAGGAAAACAACCAGAAAATGGAAACAAAAAACAGAACAAACAGCGAAAAAGAAACTGAAACTCTGACCTCGAGGCAATCCATCACAGAGATCAGTCTGTCAACAAAAAACGAGCATAAAAATAATGACAAAAAAAAAAAGAGCGACATGCACAAAATGCAGATTGAATTAATAACAGTGAAAGCAAAGGACAGTAATGATGAAGATACTGAATGGTAATAAGTGTGAATTGAGGATGAAACAAAAAACAGGAAGGAGAAAGATGATTTAATGCTGGTGGTGCAGCGTTTGAACCTGTACCTGAGACAGGAGCGGTCAGTCCCACCACAAGGTTACTGAACGGAGACCTGGAGTAGCAGTTGTCTCCTGTCCAGCCCAGCTCGCACACACACCTCAGCTCATTACTGCACACCTGCAGAGAGGACGTTCATTAAACACCAGCAGCTTTGTGCACTTGGTGAATATGCAGTACGCCGTGTTCGATGAGTGGCTGCGGGTTCGTGCAGGAGAAGTGTCGCGTACTCCGTGTCCGGAGCAGATGGTCTTGTCGGTGGTGCCAGGACAGGTGCTGAAGTTGAACTGCTCAATCGGCAGACACTTGTGATCCAAGCAGATGCTGTCCGTTCCGCAGGCCGTCCCGTCCTCGACGTACCCCAGGTCTGTGTCTCCGTCAATCACCACATGCGCACCGCTGAAGGGGGAACATCACAGAGAGAAGCGGTGCGTTTATGCACGTTGTATCTGTGTGTGTCGCTTCTGGATCATATGGGACATAAATCTGCATTTAACAGTTAAAGGATGTAACAGTACACTCTAAAAAAAGTTTAGCTTCGTAGCAGAACACATCAGCAGTCTTAATCTGTTAGGTTTATCCGTTTCATACCTGCAGTCCAGGGGGGCACCGTGCTGGGCGACTGAGAAAGAGGTGAGTCCTCCCTGCAGGTCGCCCAGCCGCGGGGCAGGGGAGATGTTTGAGCACAGCAGGTAGCCGCAGTGAACATCCCTAAAACACAGACATACAGAAACACAGGTTGACCAGAGAAAAGCAAATGTACAAGTGACCAAAAGGACACGCTTACTGTTTGTTACACTGGATCCAGGTGTCCTTCTCCTTCCCACAGTTTCCTTTTTCTGTCCCCTCAATGTTGAGCTTTTCATAGCAGAACTTGTCAGCTGCTGTCGCCTCTGATGGAGACATGAGACATGAATTACCCGTGTCAGGTTTCTTCTGTGCAGTGGCCCAGAAAAGTGCTCATACCACTTAAACTTTGTTCTCAGCCAAATTTTACACACATAAAATGTATTGCATTTTATTAAATTGTTACATAATATAGCCACATTGTGCACTTACTTTCTCCCCAAATGTACTTGCACTGTCTGTCTTTTGTTTTGCACCTTCCATTGAAGCAGCGACCCTGCAGAAAGAGAGAACCTTAATGTCAGAGTCAAGAAAAGCACAAATGCAATAAAATCTTATAACTTAATATAACGTCTTACCTGATCTTTTTCACATGTGTATCCGTCCATCTTGTGCACATTTGGTGGACACTGAAACAAACAAAAATAATATACATTGATGAATAATGGACTATTGAACAGGTTTATTACTGCTACTCCAAATGAAACATCAGAGGAAGACTCATGCTCACCTGGCTGGAGTTGCCTGTGCATTTTTCTGGTATGTCGCAGTCATTCACCGCATCTCGACACAAAACTCCCACGACCTCCATCTGCAGCAGCAAATCAAGCAGATTAAACTGGTTGCCTTCTTGCGTTTGGGTGTTTGAGCAGCAAAGACGGTGAATCCTCTAAGCACGAAGGTCTCCAAACATTTCATTTCTCTACTTAGTTAAACATGAAAATATTTCCAATAAATGAAGCTGTAACATTAAAGTAGCATTATCACTGAAATAGCAACAGATTTGTTAATGGCTGCAAAATTAGAGGAAAGTAAAAGTTTGGTTTGTCCATCACAGTCAGTTTGGTGCCACTTCAACGGACATGCAGACGTCATAAAGACCAGCATGTCTTGTTTGGTACCTGGCAGTTTCTGCAGCACAGTCCGTTGCTACAGTTGGATCCTTTGGTCAGAGTGCAGTTCTTACAGCAGTTCTCGCCCTCTTTGGCACATTCCTGAAAAAAAAATCTTCTGGTTCACAATGACTTCTACTGTCACATAGATAATTTAAGCAGAGACCCTGACTTCTTTTTTTATCCAGCCAGGATACCTGCTTTTGATATTAAGACAGCATGTGGTTTCTCTCTCCCTGCTGCCACATAGAAGGCTGGATGCCATGCAAACATTTCTGAAAGTGCTGAGAAGAGCCTCTAAATTAATAAATTATGGTGTTCAAATTACTTCCACATGTATTGAAACCAGCATGTGTGGCATGCAGAGTGCAAACATTTGTCAAACGAACCACTGTCAAGATCTCTACAGTTTATTAAATTTCGTGCATCTACAAAAATGTCACGTTCGGTTGTTAGTTGCAACAAACGGACAGCCGGCTGACACTACTGAACTCTGGACTTTAGTACTTTAGTACATGTGTTTTCTGGAATGATGAATCCAGATTCTCTGTCTGGTATTCTGATGCACGGGTCAGAGCTCAGTCATTTCAAGGAGATTCTCTTTACCTGACTGCACTGTGACGTGTAAGATTTGATTGTTTTTTTTTTCTGGATTAAGGGTTGGACAGATGACAATTTCATATTTCAAACTATGTGGGACCATGCAGACATGTCCAAATGGAAGCCAGCGCTAAAAGCAATAAGTGAGCTTGTCGACCGGGCGGCTTAGAGCCTCAACCCGAGAGTCACGCCATCCCACCCAACATCAGTGTCTGACCTCGCAAATCTTCTCCAAAATGAACGTCACATATTACAATATACAGATAATTAAATATTCCAAAAAGCCTTAATAGAAAAGTCAATCTGTAAATATTTTCCCCAAAGCAGATAATTGCTGTTTTGTGCTTTGGATCACTCACACCTGAATAACATCCTGTTTATCTATTTTACTTTATTTTGATACATTTCTTGCATCCGTCCTACAGTGGCTGGACTCACCTCAGTGCTGCCACAGTCACACTCTTCTCCTGCCTCCAAAATGCCGTTACCACACTCTGGTGGGTCCAGCAGCTGAGCAGGAGAAAGCAAGAGCAAAAATATATATTATTTCATTTTGAACCTTCAATAAAATGCACATTAAACCTGAATGGATTCAGACAGAAACCTTGTATTCAAGTGAATAGACTAAAATAGCGTACAAAATGATTTTACACACTGTTAGAGCTTTGTTTAAAATGTGACAGTTACAGTTTGTGTGTGTCATTTACCTTTCGAGGTTTGTTAAAGAGGCAGGCTCCTCCCCCACTGTTCAGAAAGTTGTGGTACTCCTCCACGTTGCAATCAGTAAACTTCTTAGGTAAATAGAAACTGTTAAATAAAAAACACACACCTTGTTAAAAGAGAGCATCCACAGGTCTTAATGCTAGAGAGATTTCCTCTGAAGAAACACTGACAGACAAAACCCCTGAAACTGAATGCGTGTCAGAGGTAATCTTGTTTCAGAAAGTCTAGTAGCAATGTTTCCTCACTAGTGTTTCTTTCCAAAGTCTCACAAAACTCAACTCATTTAGTAAACTAACATATCAGAGGAGATTTCATCAAATATGACCCCAGATCAGGGATGTGAGTGAGAGGTAAAGGACACATTTTTATTTATTTTGCTTAAGATTAAGAAATCATACATTATATTATCAATTCATCTCTGATCACAAAAGATGCTAGAAGCATTAATCACACTTTACTTATGTTTTAGTGTTTGTACATTAAGATTTCTGCTTTTTCTGCTATTTTCAGATCATCAAACACAGTTTGGATTCAATTTATGAGAGAGAAAATCCCGATCCTTTTTGAGAACAAAATAATCCTCCATATTAAATCATGGCTTAAATGATTAAAAAACATCTTTTTAGTTCAGTTTCACTAACAACCTAGCCTGATTACAGGCCTGAAGAACCACAAAAAAACGTAACTAGAACCTGTTTGACAACCTGAAATAGGGTAAAAGATTTGAAAAAGCGACACATCATGCCCTGATCTAGACAAAATAAAGAATCTATCAGAACTGAAAAGGTTACAAAGCCATTTCTGAGTGTTCGGGAGTAATCCACAGCAAATCAATACTTTCCTGCCTCTAGCTGTTCGTGCTTTGAGACAAGTCTCTAACGGCTTTGTACATCTAGATACTAAGATTTTCCACTTTGCTCTTTGCATAATAACTCAAACCCGGTTATATTGGACGGAAAGCATCTGTGGACATCGTTACTCAAAGTATCCCAGCAGATTCTCACTGCAGAACAGCATTCGTCCGTTATTAAAATGGACAGGAAGCAAAAACTTATAATAAGTGAAAATGTAGACATTCGTACTAACTCACTCTTAACGAATAACAAGACAATTGATGCTTTGGTTTCAACCAAATTGCCCCAAGGGGAGGGAAATATTGGCAGGTTTGTCACAAAGGGATGGACATTGAAAAAACTCAGTATTTATCCAACTATCCGCGCCCTCATGCACACCGAGCTACGTCCTGTGGAAACAGCATGAAACTGTTACTCAGGTTAACTAGGTCAGGCATGCAGCAGGTACTACAAGAAAAATACAGGCGGTTCATTGAATACAAATGTCTGAAATACCATTGACTTGACTTTAGAGATTCAGATTGGTCCATTCACAGGTGACAGGTGAAAAAGGAGCACCTGTCCTCTGTCATGTAACCTCTGGTTTATTTTGATAGAGAACTAGAGCAGGATCTTAAGAGGCTATGTTAAGGAAGTGAACTATTGTTACACTGAAATGAGGTAAATATTGACAAATGATGAGAATGACATTGCAGACTGTATCAATCGGTTATTAGTGGACAAAAGCAAGTGATGACAAGCTGCGACTTGTCCGAAGATAGGGCAGAGAGCCTTTCATTAGGAGAAAACGAATGTAAAGTTTTCCCCGCAGATCAGCCAGTGACTGACTGAAAACTAAAAAAAATACAAATTATCTAAATGTGACAGTTTTTGGAAGTAGTATGAAAAATACAGCAGATTATTGAGCCGTATTTGTTCATATTGTCTACACCAGAGGTGTCCAGAGTGCAGAGTCGTCTGTGGTCCTTGGAAGCAGTGGCAGTTCTTGACGGGCAGAGCGGCATTAGGAAGAGGGACACACTAGCAGCTGATACAGAAAAAAATTATGTGTCTATCAGTTGCACCAAGAACAAGTGCTCTGTTGCTTAATCTGAGTTTAATTCCTGTATTCTGATTGGAGGAGGTAGGAGAGGCATTTATGCCAGAACTGCTACTGCTTGGAAGGATTCTGTGTGGCCCGCTGCCATAAATAAAATATGGTCCAAACTTGGCCAGCCAAGGCAGGTGGATGATGCAGAAAGACTCTTTTTATTAAGGGTGAAAATTTCTAAATGCTACTTAGGTCTCTTAAAAAAGATGCAGACAAAATAAAATCTTCTTAAATTAGAAAAAGTTGGGTGCAGTACAAAATCTTTTATTTACCATGATTTTGTTTTAATTATAATTTAATATAAAATAAAATCACAAACATCCAGTTATTTAGTTGAAACCAGTCTTGGGTGAACAAAAAATTAGTTTTACTAAGTGCACGAAGTATTTTTAAAGACATACACTATACCAGTTTTGTAATTTAAGAAAATAGAAAATATTCAACACAAATTTATTGATATTTTATGCCCTCCTTTAAATAAAGTCAGGGTCGCAACTACACATTATTCAGGTGGATAACATAAATCCCCCCCAGAGGAAAGTACGGGTACGTCAGGGTGAAGGAGAGTAGTAAAATATACGCTCGCTCGTGAAGGAGTGCAAGGCACGTTGAAGTGTATGGAAAAACATCCTCGCCGCCGCCGCCCCCCTCCAGACGAGGTTTTGACGCCCCTTCTGATGTTACGCCCCAATGCCTTGCATGCGCTGCATACCCATTTTTTGCGCCACTGAATAAATTGTTAGGTACTTTTATTGGCTCTACAATGACTCACAAATAATCCTGAACAAATATCAAACTACTTTGTTTGCTCCATTGAAGTAATGTTTGTTTCCTTTTTATGATTAGCTAATAAAACTTAAATGAAGTTCAGTTGAATAAAAAAAAAAAAAAAATAGTTTCCTGTGAATATTTTCGACTTGAAAATGTTGGTAAATTTCTTGGACGCCACTGCTCTAAATGAAAATAGAAGCTGGAGCTGAGGTGACTGTGGTGCTGCTGAATGAGATGGGAAAGGTTGAGGTGACTGAAAACTTTCTGTTCCCCCTACCCCAAAAATAAAAAAAAATAATAAAAAAACAGCACAAGCAACTATAGAGCAAGCTTCTGCTCACCTGCTGTACCTTTCAGGATAGAGGGAAAACCAAAATGTATTTAAGAAGAGGGGTATACACTCACAAACACAAAAATGCAACACAGACACACACATCCATACGCAAAGCAAGCCTTCACAGGACAGAAATACACTTCAAGACAATATCTGGATTTAAGCATGAATACAAAATGCACAGTGACTTATTATTTACCATTTTCTTATCTTAACAAGGAGGTGATAGACGCATTTAGACAGCCTTATCTGGTGAAACCAAACAGCATGAACATATCTGGACTGACATCTAGTGGTAAATTACAGAACTACAGCAGGCGATAATATGATACAATTGTTATTTGTGTAAATATAAAACTTTGGAAAAATTAAGAGACTCCACTGCACTGAGGTTAAAAACCTCATGGTTGTTCCACCAAATACTGATTTCTGAACTCTTCCTAAGTTAAAACATCAGTATTGTTGTTTCTAAATGAATATGAACTTGTTTTCTTTGCATTATTTGAGGACTGAAAGCACTGCATCTTTTTTGTTATTTTGACCATTTCTCATTTTTCTGCTAATAAATGCTACATTTTTGTTTGGGATTTCAGAGACCAGTTGTCAGTAGTTCATAGAATAAAAGCACAATGTTCATTTTACTCTCTCTACAGAGAGTAAAACCAGAGAAACTGATAATTTTGCAGTGGTCTCTTAATTTTTCCCAAAGCTATATATGGGAATTAAGGCCTCACCAGACACCACAGATAAATAAAATTTAATTAAATTAAAACAGCAAAGAAGAGGTTTATCATAAACTGACAAGTGAGTCTAAAGTCAGCTCTGTAAATGATCTAAAAAAAGGCAGAAAAAAAAATAAGAAACAAACATTTGTTCCAACTTACCCAACGTCATCCATGATGCAGCCTGCCCATCGATCATCACACTTACATTCACCTTGAGAAAGAATAAAAACAAGGCTTTGAGTTGTGGTTTTACGAAATAAACAAAACCTAGGAAAGGTTTCTCTGCATACCATTGAGGATCCTCTTCTTGTCAGAGAAAATGCCGATGTTCTGACCCAAAGACTGAGCCAGGGTGATGGCCATCTCATTTGTTTTACCATACTGATGCAGACAGAGAGAAGATGGAACAGCAGGAAAAGGAGTGTTAAGCAGTTTTAAGGAGCAGCAGGGTTAAGGAGAACATTTATTTTGCTGAAAACCTAATAAAGTCACCATTATAAACCAGAGAGGTAATTAAAATAACTGATCTAGATTTAGTTGAAAAGCAACAAAATGTTCACTGGAGTTTGTAACATGAAACATAATCAGTAATAGTAAAAAAAAAGTGGGAAATAAAAAAGTTGAGTTTAATGTCTTTTACATTCACTAAACTCTCATTTTTTTCATTTTTTACATTTTCATACATTGTCAGACTTCTCTATTCTGCTGCAATGACTTTTTTTTATATCCTGCATGTCTGATTTGAAATTCATAAAGTCTGATCAACCATCTGCAAACTCACTTCTACCAACAAAACTTCAACTCTGGATGTCCTGTCATATTATTGCAAAAATATTTTTTTAAATCTAATGTATAATAAAAACAGAAAATTACAGAAGTATCCATGTACTTTTACCTTTTTCTATTACAGTTAAGCTGCATTTCATTGTGACAACAAAGTAGTGCATAAAATTGAAATGGGAAAAACATGGTGGATGGTTTTCATTTGAATTTAACCTCCTGTGCTGTGAAATTGATCAAATAATTTCAGTCTGAATGTGTACAAAGCTGGACACACCCATAAAAAGACCTGTAGCTGTGATTCCAGTAAAAGGTGCAGGGATTGACGGTGTGTTGGATACAAATGAATCCCACACTTTTCAGATCTTTAGCTGTGAAACATTTTGAAAACCATTTGTCTTTCTACTTCAATCTACTTCACTATTATGTACTGCTTTGCATTTGTCTTATCTGCTGAGGTTGTTGGCTATAATGTGACAAAATTGTGAAAATGATTGTTCCTTCCTAAATTGTCCTTTTCGTTGCGTGATATTAGCCTCACCTCATTGACTCCCCCTCCTTTGGTGAGAGAACAAACTCCTCCCGTATAGGAGACCGCCCCCCGGTTGCTATGAAACTGATTGCCTCTGCAAGGAAACGTGAGTTTAGCTAAATAAATCTGCATACAAAAAAAAAAATCATTAAATTTCACTTTTGAATCAGCAGACTCACGAAAAGAGGTGAACAGAGTCACACTTCTCCTTGATGAAGTCCTTCCTGTACTTCATGAACTCCTTCAGCGTCACCATGGGGTCTTCATCGATGTTGAACTTGTTGTCCACCGACCAGGTTTCCATAGCGACGAGCACAATTTGGGTGTTGAGCTGTTCCCTGAAAATCTGAGGGGAGGCAGGCGGGAGAGGGGTAAACGTGAGGTCAAAGATTAACATCTGGAAGTCACAAAGCTTGATCTGTGGAGTCGCTGTGTGGTGGAGAAAACAGAGGGAAACAGAGAATGATGAAACCAGACCAGCATCACAGCAGACATACATGATTTATACTCATTAACGTCTCCAGCTGCTCGTTAAGACAGAAGTCAAAGCGGAGCTGTGATCCTGCCACCAGACAGTAGCACATCACAGGAGACAGACAACAAAGACGGTCAACAGAGGTAAAACAGGCGAAGGCAAATATTAATGCTTGTGCCTTTTATGTCTCCACAGACATTTGTTTTATTAACACAAACAATGGAGAAGGTCAGAAAGTTTACATTCAAAGGAGACTGGCAGAAGTGATACAATTTATTTTTCCCTCCACACAACCTACCCTGTCAATACGTTATTTTAAGAATTTCACATTTTAGAAAACAAGCAGATAATATGCAAACATGGAAAATATTCTGCAGGGAATTCACACCCAGCCTCTGCTGCTCTCCAAATGTGAAAACTAACAGGAAAACTATCTGAAGACAGTAT
>CAEGAF010089080.1:0-83896 GCA_903067075.1 Micropoecilia bifurca | reverse complement strand
CAATTTGGAGAGACCAATTAACCTAACAGTCATGTTTTTGGACTGTGGGAGGAAACCGGAGAACCCGGAGAAAACCCCCATTCTGATTTAGTAATGTAATTATATTAGTTGTGTTACCACCTCCATGCCACTAGAGGCAGCACCAACCCTGAAAAGATGCGACAAAGGAGCAGATTTAGAAGAACACAGAAAGCTACAGAATTTGGTAAAAACTGAGCTTTGCTGAAGTAAATAAAGACACAAGTTCAAATCCATGCTGAGAGTGAAGCTCNGTGATCCTCTGATTGGCTAAGCAATGTAACTGATCCTCTGATTGGCTAAGCAATGTAACTGATCCTCTGCAGCAAGTGATGGCAAAGCAGGGCGTCATCACGACTTTACACAAGTGTGTCTTTACCTCCATAGCAGAGGCTCCGCCGAACCCCTGGGGTTCGGTCGAACCCAGGTTAAGAACCACTGGTTTATACTTATGTGTATTGATGTTTTGCCACCAGCTACAAGGTCCTGATATCTGTTTCAATGTCCACCTTAATTTTTTATCAACATAAACATGGGCTTGTGTCTGAAACGAACACAAGCCCCCCTGTCTGGCCCTGTTTTGCCTCAAGGAGGCCCTGGAAGTATCAGCCTGGCTCAAACAATAACAGCAGGCTGTTTGGTCGGCATGAACATGTAGACACTAAGTAGATGTGATGTTTTAATGAGAAGCAGAGGGATGGCTTTGCACATAAGGAAGCTTGGGAAGCTGGAGGAAGAGCTCTCTTACCTCGGAGGAGAACACGAGTCGTTTAATAGTGCAGTAATGGAGGTCAGTGCTTACATGGTCTCTGGGCAGCCGGCTACCTCGCTTCCCCCGAACGGCCCCACAGTGTCAGAGCTGCAGGACTACATGTCTCATGTCTTGTTGGGGAGAGATAGCAGAGGAGGATGAAACAGGAGACAACATGGAGGGAATCCAAAGGGAGAGACAGTGGAGGTGGCTTACAAGTCTGCTCAGCTGATTTGTGCCTCTTCCTCTTGTGCATCACCTCGTGTTGTGAAGATTATCTGCACAGTAAACATGACAGGAGGTCAGATCGTAAAAAGTGTCCATTGAACAAAGACAGATATTTATTATCCTTAAAAAATAGAATGTTAATTAAATTTTCATGAAAACATTCAGAATTTTCCAGATTCAACTGTAAAATTCCAGGTTATCATTATTTTTTTTAAATGAATTTTTAACAAAGAAAATACAGAATTAACCAAAAATATAATGACGCAGGAAAGAGATTGAAGAATTGAGGAAAGACACATGGACTCCAGTGAGAATTTAAATTGAGTTTTGCTCTACACTGGAAAAACACAAAAATCTTAGTTTCTAGTGCAGCTACTTTAGTACAAAACAAACTTGCAAGTAACTTTTTAGTAAGATATAAAAGCTTGTTTTAAGTCAATAGGTAATATCAATATAAAAAAGGTATTAGTTCCACTGTTGTATTATTTTACTTAAAACATAGGAAAATGTTTTGGTATAAGTAGAAAAATCTGACCAAGACTTATTAAAGGATTTGCCAGCAGAGTTGCACTGCAAGCGTCTGAATTAGCTTTGCTATGAAGAGATTTTTCTCACTTCTTTCCTCTGGTGTTGGCTGTAGGCATATACAGCTCTGGAAAAAAAAGAGATCACTTAAAATGATTGGTTTCTCTGATTTTAAGTTTTATAGGTTTATGTTTGCGTGAAATGAACTTTGTCCTTTTATTCTATAAACTACTGACAACATGTTTCCAAACTTCCAAGCAAAAATTACGTATTTATTTGCAGAAAATGAGAAATGCTCAAAGTAACAAAAACTTTGTTACTTTGACCATTTTCAGACCACAAATAATGCAAAGAAAACAAGTTGATATTCATTGAAAATCAACAATACTAAGTTCAGAAATCAGTATTTGGTGGAATGAGGGTCAGTCAGTCAGTCTCTTCATTTTTCCAGGGCTGCTCATGGTGAGACTAACTGGTAATCAACCCGTCACACCCACCAAACAAACACAACCGCTGTGGTAGGACTAGTAAAGCTAAGTACACACTCGCCTACACACGTGAGTGTTTAGGCGAAATAGTTGATGTATAATAATATTTTGAGAGCCATTCATTGAGTTGGTAGCGCCGTCGCCTTGCAGCAAGAAGATCAACGGTTGAAATCCTGGCCTGGGATCTTTCTGCTGGACTTTGAATGTTCTCATCCAGTTCCCTTGCTTCTTCTCACAGGCCAAAAATTTGCCACTATGTTTGATGGACTCTAAATTGCACTTAGATGTGAGTTGGTTGTTAATTCTGTGTGCCATTTCCCCCTCATATCTTCTATCCCTAATTAAAAATCTGTCTCATTCCAGTCTTCCATGGTCGTCTTCACAAGCTGCTTCCATGTGCTTTGCAGTTGCCAAATCTTCCTGAAATCCTTGAATTCTTCTCACATTGCTTAAATGTTTTCTTTTGAAGGAGAACTCTTGATTTTAATCGACTTACTCAAAGAAGAAATCTAATAATTTTCAGCAAAAACACAAATAAATAGAAAAATTGATAACAGTAGTTCTGTGACAAGTTGCATCTAAGTTGACTTTGTTTTTATGGAGCTTTATGGATAATAAAGGTTCAGGTCAGCTGGGATTCATTAAGGATTAACTCTAACCTTTGAACTTTATGTGAAAAGTTAATGCTGACCTGCAATCTTTGTCCTGATGATGTGTTTGAGTGCAAAAAAATAGTTAATAGGTATTAATTGGTTCTGGCATTGAACTCTGATGTTGCAAATTGCCATTGTAAGGAACAAATTTGTTATGTTGTGTTAGAATGAAGTCAAACTCGAGCAGGTGGTGAACAGCTGTTGGGACGGGGTGGAGACCAGTTTTGCATTTTCACACATATTCAATGAGGCAAGTCCTTTTTCTAGACTCTGCTTGGTTAAACTCCAGCAGATGTTTCCAAACACACTCAGGCAGCAAGCAGCCAGTCACAGGTTGCCTGAAAGAGTTAATAATAATAATAAAAAAACAAATACAGTGAAATGGCTAAAAACGTGCAACATATCAGTTCAAAATCTTATGGCAGCAGTGAGAAATAAATACATGATTACACGTCTCTGAGCTACACCTGCAGCATCCATCTATATGAAGAAACGGTAGGGGGGAAACTCCTGTATCTTCTCCACATTTGCAGCTGTTCTGTTCTTGCTGTTTTGTTAATTTCTGCATTGGATTTACTAAGCAGATGATACTAAATACATGGACTCAATAGATGAGAGAAAATGGTATCAGATCACAGTTATCCGCTCTTCAGCCACAAACAGAAGGATGGAAAATGAATTAAATAGAAAATCAGTTTTTCTGTTTTAAATCCTCACTGGAATCAACTTGAAACATTTCTTCAGAATCAATAAGTGATGCTGCAGATTGTAATGGATGATGCATTCCTTTGAGATTAAATAAAACATACAAATAATTTATAAAGTCATTAAGGAAGCTAAAATGGATATGATTCTAAAGTTATTATATCTTATATTAAAATATATCAACTTGAAAAGTTTAAGAATAAAAAGTAAAACTTGTGCAACACATTATGTTTAGTACAGCCTGTATCCGACTTCGGTCAGGTTTGGTATATTTTCTCATTATTGAACCTTTTGCAATGTTCAACTGTCATAAGGTTTAAAATCTCAACAAGATTTGAAAACAATTTTTTGATTAGAAAATAAAATATTAGCAAAAATATCAGGCACACTAATTGAAATAAAAGAACAAATTATAGTTTTTGTGACACCTAAAGCTGTTTCATGTGTGACAAAATAAATCCAGCTTTCATCAGACGGTATTTTTCCTGTACAGTCTTTGTACCTTATGCAGCTTAAGTCTTCAACAATGACAAACATTTGGTTCTGAGTGCAATTTGTATCAAAAACACAAATATGAGTGAGGTTTCTCCAAAAGACAGCAGAATGTTGAGGTTAATTTTTTGCAAAATCCACCAGCAGAGAGAAGCGGTTTCTTCAGAGAAGTTTTGTATTTAGCAATAGTTTTCTTCTGTCTAAATCAGAAATAATATAGCCAATATAATAAAGCCAAACATAGCAAGTGGAAAGCTGATCTGGCAGTTATTATGGAGGCAACTATCAAATCTATTTAGACGACAAAAATATGTCATATGTTCTTTTTGGTTTTCCAATACTTCATTCTGATCCAGATAAGATTCAAAGTACATGTTCTGTATATGAAATAAAAGTAATTTACTTTTTACTTGCAAAATCCGACAAACAGGGAACATGTGCACATAAAAGAGAGGATTAAAATGTTTTAATGTAATGAAACGTGTCACTGCTGCTATAGTCGAATTAACGCACCATCATTTGCAACCTGTCTTCCAAATGGCTGATAAAAGGAGCGATTGTTGACTTTCATTTAGCTTAGTGAGAAGATACTGTCAGACATTAAGCTTTTTTTTCGCCTATAAACACAACACAAGCCGAGGCCTCGAACAGCAGGAAAAAGGGCAGAATGAGAAAAGGAAGCAGAGGAAAGCATAAACAAGTCGGGTCTGGCTGAGTGAGCAAGCTAATTAACTCGAAAAACTATAAAAATGTAAATTGCAATTTGCTACCGGGGGCATCTAATTAAAGCCAGTGGAATGTTAAGGACCAAATTGAATTTACTTAAAAAAGACAAAAAATATATGATTTTGCCATATTGTCAGGTATTGATCGTCTACAGTGGCCTTTTCCTCACATCTGCGACGGGGCAGATGGGGGGTGACGTGTGCATGTTGGGGAGAAACGGAGGGAGGAAGGAAATGTAAAACCGGGGAAGGTTTGTACAGAAATAGCTGGAGTAATGTTTCTGGTGTGTTCACACAAAACAGTTTGGCACTGAAAGTGTGACAGTACAACACGGCTCTCACCAGAGACAGGAGATGTAATCAGAGCCAAATGGTTCTCATAATACTCCACAGGTGCATCACACAGGCGCTTTCAATTTTGCTCCAAAAAAAAAGATGAAGATAGAGATAGAGATAGAAACCTGTAGCACATCCTCATAAAGTTCACTGTGGCCCTCCAGTTAATTGCGTTAGCTTAATTAGTGGAGTGTATGTTTAATACTTTGGTGTGATTATTGTGTGCAGAAAGTCATTGTAGTTTATCTCGTTATATCATGTCCTCTGGGCATGTGATAAGTACACATGGTGTTCGTTTATGTTCACGGATAGGTCTTTGTAATAAATAAAACTTCCCTCATGCGTCATTGCTGTAGATAAAAGCTTCTGCTTTTAAATGTTAGTCCATTTCTCAATCTATAACTGGAGGTGTAAGAAATAAACAAACCTTCAGGGTAGAGCTACCCCTCTGCCACACACACTTTATGTTTCACCCGTTCTGTTTATTTTATAGCTGTGCTGCTTTGAATACTTAAGCTGTCATTATGCCAGATGTGAGCAGGAAGGTTGAGGATTCTGTGGCTTTTATTGAGGTAATAAACCATAATCAGCGGCTCTCCCAACAAACAGAGGAGCCCTACAGAGTTTTGAGGCTTTTCTCAGTGTGATATTAAAGTCATAAGGCTAATGACAGAAGTTTTTCTGAAGCAGAAAGGTTTGGTTTCTGCAGGTTTGCATGTATTTCCATCTGTGTGTTACCTCTCAACGTTTATTATGGGTGGCCAAAAGAGTCAAAATCCTTTAAGTAAATTCATAGTTCCTATCTTGTCAAGCATCATAAAATACTTTAAATACTCCCGTTTGATTGGTTATTTGTAATTGAAGTAGTGTTAAAACCACCCACTGAATTTTTCTCTATAGGTTTAAGGCTTGAAAGTGCAAAAATTCAATGCTTATCCTGAAAATGTGCGTTTTTATCTGTGCCATGTTCTACTGCATAGTGACAATTTTACCAAATCTTTAAAAAATTACATTTTTATTAAAAGTTACATGCTGCATATTTAATGTGTCAGTAATATTTCAGATAAATACATATTTATTTTTATATCAAAGTTTAATCTTATATTTTATTATCCTCTACAATGAAGAACAGGAACCATAAAATCACTAACTATGTAAATGAAGTGAGGTCGATTGGTGAATGGATAGAACTGGCTCTACGTCCTGGAAGAACGTTGCAGGGAAGAATAAATTTTAGCTGATAGGAAAGAAAGATCTGATGCACAAATTTATAAGATGCAATAAAGTCTTTCTTTCTCTTCTCCGGCTCTCCTTCCTGACCTGAAAACGTACTTGTCGAGTTGCAGTTTGCTGGCCCAGTAAAGGTTTTATACGAGCAAAAAAGAAAAACGGTCTGTCTGTTGCTGACATGAGCTACAAGCTGCAGTAAACAAACTTGAGGAAGACAATAAATACACTGAATCAGAACAGGAGCTTCAGAAACACGGTAAGAGGACGGGCCAGGACGATGGTGGCACCGTATGTGAGCATGTTCCCTTTGTCTCAAAGGTTTTCACCTGGAATATTTTTAAATAATGAAAAGAAAGTGACCTGCTTTATAATGCAGTTCAGAATGCAACTAAAAGAGTGATGAAGTTGTGCAAATTAAACCCAGGAGAAATGCACATAATGTAATCAGAGCAAAGTCTCCATTTTAAATCTGAGTTCATAAAAGAAAGTTTTATGTGTTGATTTATCCAGTGAGCAATAAGTCTGAAGAAAATACCTGAGAACAGTAGCTTGATGAGAGATTTTAAAGCTCTCTGAGGTAAACTCTGTCTCCCTATAATTTATCACAGAGGTGAAAAACATTTGTGACAATTCAACACTAAAACTCTGGCAGCATTCAGGTAAATGTTGCTAATTAAACTCCAGCTCTGAACCAACATTGTTACTCCTCCAACATCAGCTTTCCTGTTTTTCTAGAACAACCAGGATACGTAACATTAGGAAACCGTGGTCTCACTTTTCAAGTAATGTAGATGTCAATGTGTTACACCTCTCTTTACGTTTACAGTTAGCTTTCACTATTTATGCTAATGCTAAACCTGCACTGTGACAGATTTTTATAGTCAATTATATAAAACTTTTTCAAAATCAGTAGACAGAAGTGCTATGACATTATTTGTCTTATGAAACATCCAAAACTTATTCGCTTATTTTGAAGCTTTATTGCACCAAACACCTCCAACATTGTTAATAATGCTTTGGAATTTCTTAGCTTCCAAATCTGCATTCAGATGTTTCATTCTCTTTTAGTTCTGGTAGGAAAAGAAAATTCTGTTGCAAAAACTAATTATTGGTGTAAGGACGTATTTTCCTACCTGGTACAATTTGTACTGATAAACAGCATCCATGACCGCGGAAAACCCTGAAATTCTCAAGCTAGGTGCAGTTAATGTAGCATTTTTAGTGCTGTGTCCCTGAAGCTCACTTTTTAGAAGTTTATTTCTTTTAATTCAAAATTGCAATGCTTTGTAATACTGAATGGTGGAGAGAAAAATATGTGTCCTTTTCACTGCTCAACCAAGTTTCCTGCATAGTTTGAAACAAAACTGCCCACTAGTTCAGTTATGTCATCAACATGGTGGTAAATATCTGTTTGACATATTTTATATGTTTAAATATAAATTTTTGTATTAAAAACTGTAATTAAATTGTCTTTTAATCATCCATATAGGGCAAAGTTTATCTATTGTAGTGGATATTATTTAAAAGACTGTTAAATGACCTTTCTGTTTTGAAAACCAATGGAAATGTTGATTACAAATTATGTAAAACTTAGGTTTACAGATATTTTGACAATGTTTTGACAATTCTCAATCTCGTTTGAAGATTATTGTGTTGGACTACAGAACTGTACTGTAGGATTACAGCCTTAAAAACTCGGCCACGGAAAGTGAAAAAACTATAATGTAAAATAAACAAATAATAAAAGAATGGAAATTTTATCCTGTATGTTTAAAAGTGCTCATAATAAGTTCAATGGTGAAAACAGAGAAAACAAACACCCAAAGAGTAAAGCCGATAGAGGAAGAGTAGGAATTCACAGCAAATGACATCTGACAGTGACAAACGAATTCAAAAAGTACAAAAACATTGTTATTTTTTTCCCTATGATTGATGGAACCTGAGGCCAACGTTTTCCACCAACTGTGCCCCAACTTTACAGATTCTTTGCCTTAGAGAAATATAATTTATTACAGCAAACAACCTATTAATAAGAAATCAATAGGAGACTCCCAGATGTGTTTTGTACAAAGCTTTAATGAATTTTTAAAAACGTTCTACTTGAAATAAATTGGAAAACTGAGGAAAGTAAAGTAGCTTGGTGCTTGATGCTTCAAAGAGATTATGAAGTAAATGACATGGAAAAAAATGCTAAAAATTAGCTTTTTGTTTGCTCCCAGTCTTAATGATGAAATTGTTTTGTGTGCAAATGTGGAAGCTTGCAGCTGAGAGAAAAAATGGTCTGCTGTGGAGAAGCGAAGCCATCATGCATCATATTTATAGCTCCTCACATATCATTTTAATTTGCATTTCTGGCGCTGTTGATATCTGTTATACATATATTGATGAAACATTAGCTCATGTTTCATGTCGTCAGGCTTGTTTTCTTTTCTTTTAGCTCCAGGTGCCTTTTGTTGGCTCTATATCTGAAAGCTGAATATGAATGTCACTTACTGTTACGGCATTTCCTGTTTTGTTTCCTTTTTTCAATAGCTGGTGAATTTCAGGTACATGCATTATGGCAATGAAAGTGTTTGATATTTTCTATAAGTCATATTTCATCACAAAGAGTGTAACTGACATGATTTATAGCTAAACACACCTCCAGTATACATAGAAAACATATAACGCTGTGAATGAGTCCTGAATCATTCTTCACTTTATGTTGGGTCCAACTTTTCTTGTATTCTTTCACAGTATTTTTGAGCTATATGGTTTTCTTTATGTCTGTCAAATCTACTCCAACTTTTTGTCAGATAAATACTTTTTGTTTAGACCATTTAACTTTTCCTTGTGATTCATTCAGATACAAACATATTTAAACTCAAAGGTTGGAGCAGTTAACTTAGCAAAATATATTTTTAATTTGGACTTTTGACCAACTTGTTGTCAGGAATATATCACAAAAATGGCCATTTCTATCTAACGTTTTTATGACTAAAATCCTTCAGCTTTTTTTCCCCTCCAAATTAACTCCTCTAGCTCACAGATTTCCAAGCGATCATCTATCTGTGGCTACATGCTCCTCATTCCACTGCCCTCTGTTCGCTCTGCAATGTCTCTGCATCCATCTCTGCTTCAAGCCCCGTCTGAACCCTCCTGCTCCAACCACCATGCATACATGCACCCAGGATTCCCTTCATCCTACTTCATCTCATCTCCTCCTCAGACTCTCTGCCATTAATGGAACATTTCTTTATCACTGTTCCCATCAATAAATCTTTTAAAGGTGACCTGTTATGCTTCCTTTAACAGGTTAGGGTAGGTTTATGGGCTAAACAGAGCATGTTCATTACACTTTTTTGTACAAAATTATTCTTAGATAATGCGATTCTGGTCTGATCAGTTCTGGATATTTTGAGATTCTTCCAGAATGAGCTGGTTTAGGGCCTCTTTTCACTTGAAATCCAAATAAGCTGCTGTTGGCTATGAGCCCCAACTCAATGTTTACATTCACGTGACATTAGCTGCTGCAAACAGATGTGCAATTATACAACTGTACATCTTTAAAAATCTGAAATGGAGCCTCTCACACAACCAACAGGAATGGAGCAAGTGGTTTCTGGATGGTAAGTCAACAACTAAACTTTTGTCTTTTCCAGCAGCCATTGTACAGTGGTAAAACCAGCTGGAGCTCCGCTTGGGTTGCTAGGTAACACCGCAACTCCAATAGATTAAGCCCATCGATTGCCAAAAACACCTGGGTGGTTTTTCAGCGCTTGGGCTTATTTTCAGTATCAGTTTAGATCCAATTGGATTTTTAAAAAATGTACAAAATGTGAATGTAGCTTAACAGGTCACCTTTAAAAATGTCCTTTATTTCCTGATTATGTGTGGCTGAAATGGAGGCATCTATACCAGAACATGACAAATCATCCTCTTGCTTGTAGTGTATAATCAGCTGCCATAACATTGACGTGGCGGGATACAGGAACATCAGTTCAGTTATACTTACAAACCTGTTTAGATCTTAAAGATGATAATTTTCTGTCAATTTACAACTAGAAGTTTCAACTTACACATTTCTTATAGAAAAAGAGTACAAAAACAGCCAAAGTGAAAATAAAAACTTACAATCAAAGAAACTTTTGATCATACTTACTGTATTAGATGAAATAATATATATTTTTAAATTGCTGCTTGCATTGCTTTCCTTATATTTTTCTTATTTACTGTCCTATTGGAGGAAAATAATAACCAAACACGGAGCGGATGAGGATTCCCTTCCAGATTTGAGAGTAAAACATCATATATAACTTAACATGACCCAGTTAACAAGCTATTACCAAAGGTACATCACAACATAGTGAAAATAGCAGACGATGAATTAGGGGTTTCAGTCGTTGTAAAATCTTTGTTTGTACTGCAGGGCATCAGACTTCATGCAGACCTGTGTGTTTGTGTGTGTGTGTAGTGGTGGAAAATGTATCTCTCGCTCTTTTTCACTGCTTGCAGGAGGACAGTGCAGAGCCTTGGTACAGAAGGACACAATGAGGTGGCAGCTTTGCTTGGCTGACCAGGCAGAGCCGGAACAGGAAGAGAGATTACCTCCTGCAGGGGCTGTGTGGGTGTGTGAGCAGGTGGATGTATGAATGAAGAACGGTGTTTGTGTGTTCCTCTCTTTTCCAATTAGTACCAGCATCAGCTCTTTTCCACCCGGGTCAGTGGTGCAGAATGGCTTCTGGATGCACAGCTCTGTTGGTTCGAGAAATGTTTCGCTGACACTGGAAACAAACTACCCACCAGAATCTGTGAAAGTACTTTAATATTTGAATTTTGTGAAAATGTAAAGCTGGAGTTCAGGTAGAATCCAACGCAAGAGCAACCTCGGTTTAAAGACCTCTGGAATGTAATGCCACAATTAAGGAGGCACTGCTCCTTACCTAGTAACCTCAGTGAAGAGGAGCTCGTTACCTAGCAACCCCAGTCGAGTTCCGCCCGTCACCTAGCAACCCAAGCTGAGCAAACTGCTGGAAAAGACAAAATGTTTTCTGACTTACTATCCAGAAACCACTTGCTGCATTCTAGTTGGCAGTGCAGGAGGCTCCACTTCTGCTTTTCTAAGATGTAGGGTTGTATAATTGTGCATCTGTTTTTCAGCCAATTTTACATACAAATGTAAAAATTGAAATCTCATTTCCTAAGGATAATTTGTACAAAAAAATGTAATGAACATGTTTGTTTGGCCCTTTGACTTGTTAGGTCACCTTTGATCAATAGAGTTACCTACTTAAAGCTAGCTTCTATATCTGAAAATTACTTGTAAGCTTTGCCTTGATTCAAGCTTACTAAGGTATTTGCACTAGAAACATGACCATAAGTACTTGGTAAGATTTAGTTTTTTTGCAGTGTAGTGTGGTAGATCTGCAGGCCTGAACAGAACTTGACCAAACTGACCTCTTTTGCTTCAGCAGGACTTTTTGTTCACATGTTTGTTTCCTCTCTGAACTAAGCAACCCTAATTATCCGACTCTGGTTGTCATCGTGGTCGAATGTGGTCTTATTAAACTTTGATAATTTATACTCTCTTTAGACTTCTGCTGAAGGTTGTTTTAGGCCCTCAGAGGACGTATACCACGCTGAATATTGCCCAATTATGTTTATGATGACTCTGAGTGTAGATCTGAGGAGCAGACAGACAGACGGATGGGCGCAGAGAGAGGCAGACAGACGGGACATGTATCTGGAGGGGAAAGTGGTATTCTGTGAGGATTGATAGACTCCATATTGTGAGCTAATGATCTCCCCAGGGCACTGGGGAGAAACGATGAAACCAGTCTGCATGACACTGTCACACTCCCTATGTCACGCTGCCACCTTCATCTCTCAGTCTTCTCTTACTCACTCTTTGCCTTCCTCTCAACTTGGCTTTTTTCCCCCTCCTCGGGGAAATGCATCGATTCACCTTTGTTTGTACTGTCACCCACACATATTCAACTGTCACAGCCAGGAACGGAGCTCACTGAACTGATGGGGCTGATTTAGAGCAAGAGGCATTCGCTGTCCTCGTTTCCCAAAAAATGAAAACTCCACGACATCTATTCTCATTTAGTTCAATCTGGACGCAAATGCCAAAGATGTCTGCGGGAGGTGTTTAAAAGATGCTCGAGCATAGGTGGGAGATAACGTCATACTCCTGGCTCTGCAGATATAATGGGAAAAAGATCTTTTTAAATCAATTGTCAGCGCTCTTACAGTGGCAGGCACAATGAGAGCATTCACAGGCTGAGTTGATGGAAAGGCGCAATCATCTCCTGCGATCTGATTCTCAATCCGGAGCCTCGCTGTCACAGCTTCAATAGAAGACAATGCGGAGAGGAGGCAAAGACACAAACATGTGGCAGGCTGGTGTTAACTGCAGGTAGTAGGTTTACTGTACCACTGAGGCATTGTGTCTGCTAGAAAAGGGAGGCAACTTTTCAGGAATGGAAGCAAACATTAGTCACAAAGACCCAGTGGATATGTTTATGTTGAGCTCCTGCAGTTCAATTATTATCCAGCCTTCATAAATAATCAGACTAAAAGCGTAGACATTTTTGATCTCTTGCATGTATTTTGCATGTTTTCGTTCAAATTATGATACCTGGAGACTCTTTAGGATTAGCTGGGGTCTCGCCTTCGAAATTGCAGCGGATATGATTGCGGCTGCTTTGCATCTTTTTGTAAGTTGATTACTTTTCTCTCTTTGTGTGCCCATTCTGACAGCAGATGAAAATAACCATCTAAATGCTGGAATAGAAGAAAATGTGGTGATATGATTATGTGTTTCAGAAGCAACAGGTCAAATGAAAGTGAATTGGGTTTGATATGAGGTCAGATTCTATAAGTTAACTGGGTATCAGCCTCAAAGTAAATTGGAATAGAACATAGTCTATTCCAATTTACAATATACAATTTAAATAATACATTCAAATTAAATTATATCACTATTTTTATGATTATTGTTCATTTATCAAACAACTAAAACAAACGGATGCAGCATAATTTAAGGAATACAAAATGATTTGTTTACAGGAACAACTAGAATTTCAATCCAAAAGTATTAATTGGATGCGCAAATTGGTGAATCGGTAAATTGACTGTATCCTGGATTTGTTGGATCTCTTTGATGTTATTTCTTAGCCTTTTTATACTTGTTTGTTTCTCTGTGCCTTTTCGTTCCACTTTGGTGCTGCTTGTGTCGTTATATGAGTGTTTCTTTTATCCTTTTGAGGTCAATCTTCCAGCTTTTTCTCATTGAATTCTGTTTCATTTTGATTACTTCATATCTTTTTTAGGTTTAGTTTAATCTCATGCCGTTTTGTATATTTGTGATATTGCTGTTCCACAGAAACAAACAAATTTTCCCTCCATTTTTCAATGCAATAACTTAAAAAACAACACAGATTTTCAGTAATTTTCTAAAATCTGCTTGAAATAATATTTCATTCTATGTTGTTAATTAGTACGGTGAATATTTTCCACTCGTATATACTTAGTGGTCACAGTTTCTCATATTCCATCAGTTAATGAGGCCAAACCAAAGTGGTTAATTTGAGTGACATCCATGTGGTTGTGATTATGATGCTGCAGCAAACATGAACAGAGTGTTATGAAACTTTCATAGCCCACAATCATCCCTGGTTAATAAATCAAACGCACCTTTGAGGAGGAGACTATGACCTTCTCTGTCTGAAATGTGGTTTGTGGGCTTTCTTACTGTAAATATGACTTGAGGTCACAATAATTAAAAACAGACCATCTTAACTCCTTCAACTGGCACGTGTTGTTGGCGATCACCACAGAGAACGGCGTGCAATTAATGTTACCGTGGCAACCAGTCATTTGTGGTAACTTGACAGATGGCATCCTTCATCATTGGCTGAAATCATCCTGGTCAACGTTAAAGTGACATTATTTTTGCAGCAAACTCAAGGCCAATAATTAAAATAATAGATTAAGAAACATAAAAAAGGTTACAGCAATTTTAAGAACCTTTATTCCCATAATTTATAAAGATAATTAACTACAAAGAGACATAAACTGAGAGGCAGTGACTGATCACATGGGTACAACATGGTTCATTTATGGCATGAAATAAATTACTGAAATGGTAATAAAACGGACAGATCCAGAGCTATTCTTTCTTTGCATTAGTTTTGCAGCAGTTTGCATCAGCACTGCATTTTCTTGCAGTGCTGTTGTTATTAGGACTCTTTGTAGCTGACAGATTGACTTTCAGGCCACAGTTTGTGGCCTGGAGGCTCCCCAGGGCCCCCAGCAGGCCGGCTCAGTAATCTCTCCACAGCTGAATTTCTGCTTGTATTGAAGAAAAGGCTGAAAAGGCGATAATTTCCCCCCTTCCTCACAACATCATCTTTCCTGTTATGAGTGCATGCCTTGCATACACGCCCTTTCGAGCAGAAAAGAGGAAATCCTCTCTTGTTCCTGACATTTCTTTTGTTCTTTTACGCTGAGAATTAAAGTTTGCACAGTTTTCTCATCTTCTCCTTGGCTTTTTCGCTTTTATCATTCAAATGTGCACAGACAGGTCCTTGTTTTGATTACTTTGCTGCCGTCATATTATTGACTTGCTTTATATAGATACAGACACAGAGGAGGAGAGACGGAGCGCAGGTGCCACAGCTGGTGGTTTGACTGAGATGTGGGCTGAACTGTGTATTGGATTTCTTTGAAATTGTTAGGACTCATCTGTCTGAATTCTCCTCCTATTTCAGCTTGGCCTGTGCTGCACTGGAGGGTAACCATGGCTGACAAAGAAAGTGCAGCATTTCAAGAGATTTATGCACCTGGGCTACTAGTTGAGAGAGAACAAACGTCCTCTGCACCTCAGACTCGCTGTGACATTTTCTGATAATGGTTCGGCTTCCTGACTCATTCTCCCAGCTCCGTCGTCACGGAGAAGCAAGGAGAAAGTGCCGCTATAGCACACACCATTACAAATCTAAGAGGAAAAATAACATTGATTGAAGGCGCAGAGAACTGTGAATCACTTACTGAGGCAAATTCACCTCTCAGGCTCCGTTTTGATGCATGCAGCTGCCAGCGTGTTGTCCTGTTACTGCCAGGAAAATAATGGTATTTCTGATTATCTATGTAACACATTCCGTTTCACTTGAAAGTTCAGCCGTTCTGCACGAGAATAAGCCAAACTGAGATGCGTTCCTTTGTTTGTAATGATTTTCTGTCTCTGTTCCAAACACGGACTTTTAGCCGTAATCTTTCTTGGATGTAAAATATGAGTTTGATATGCTAACTGTCATCGTGGTTTACAGGTTTAGTGATTAGCCAAGATGAAGCCCTCGTTTTAATAGAGTTTTCTGACTCATTAAAGTGTTCTGCATTTTGTAATAAAAACCATTAAATTTATTGCCCACACACTCTGTCATTTGCTCAAATATGTTTCCCAGATCAATAATTCCGAAAAACAAATAAAATGCTGTTATTGCTCCAATAAAGGTACATTGCTTGTCAATAAATCTTTACCCAGAAGGCCTAGGGGCTTTACTTGAATTTTCCCTTAGGGGAAATAAATCAATATACTAGAAATAGCTTTCACATGACAAATACTCTGTTCTAATATTCTTCTGATTTTATCAGTTCTGTCTGCTTTGCTTTGCATTCTGTCCATAAAGACTCATATTTATTGTTTTATTTAGTTTAGAAACGAGTAGAGATGCACATAGTTGGTTAAAGGTTATCAGAAAATCAGAATAAGACCATTAAGTATATTATAATATTTTATTAGACTATATTTCTTCTTTACATTACAAAAATTTCTAAAAAAAGTAATTTTTGACGTTTGTTTCTGAATTTTCACACGAGAAGTCTCTTTCTGTCTCACACACACACACACCCACACACACACACCCATTCCTCCTGCTAAAACAATTACAGGTAGCTTCCCTCTGTGCTGGAAGAGTGTGTGAGCTGTTCTTGTTCTATAATTAAAGCTCTCATTGAACGCGCCCTTCTGCAGCGCCAAAAACTGCCATATCCGCCGCAGCCACTTTGTTCGATGGATGTCAGATCTCACTTTGTGGTCTGGGTTGAGAGAGACCATTATATTTAAACACTGGGACTATTCAAACAACAGGAACCTGCACTCTCTTTGTTCTATTTTCCTCTCTTTGTCTGATTCTGACGTTTACCTTCTTGGCTTCGCCTTTCTGTGTGCAGCGACACCTGCTTCTTTTCTCCTTACTTTATTTTTCTTCTTAACCCTGAGTCTCTGTATGCTTCCCCCCACCAGCCTTTATGCCTCACATGCTTCCACACTCCATTTTCCCTGCTGGCTCTGGGCATCCCCACTGTGGAAAGCTCAGTGTGTTTCATTTGGGTGTGGAAACTGTGTGCTAATATTGCCTGCTTATACCCACTGGGTAGGATAATGGCAGCCATCACTCACTGATGCATCACAAAAACTGACATTTTGCTCTCCCTGAGTTGACAAACAGCATTCAGCTCCCACTGTTCTGTCTCTCTGTCTTTTGTCTCTTATTCTCTGAGTTTTTTCCTTTCCCTCAGTTTCACCTTCTCGCCTTCTACTGTCGTCATCCGTCTTCCTCCCTTTCTGTTTTCATCAGCAGTTAAGTCGTTTTAAGTTGGTGTCGCACAGCACAGCGCAGGCCTTGACCCCTTAAAGATGCTGCTGGAGAAAAACAAAACAAAAGGGAAACTGCACTTGGTCCTGAAAGCTTTACAACTGATCACTTTACCCATGCATAAATTATTCAGCCGAGGCCAGAAAAAGGAGTATGCATTTGGCTTTTGTTACATGTCATTAGCCCAACAGGGGATTCTTACTGCAGTGATGGAATTATAGGCAGGACAAATGGCAGATATGTGATCAATATTTCTGTTTCTGACTCCTGTGGCTTTTCGAAGGAGACGTCTCCTTGGAACTTAAGCCTAAGTGAGATCTGTCATTTCATCGAATGAGAAAATGAAACACTTGAAAACTTGGAAATAAAGAAGGAAATAATAAACAACCACATATTTACACTGAAACTTCATTTATTGCTTCATCCAAACTATTTTTAGAAAAACAGCAGGATGTTGAGGTAGGTACTAGCTAGTTACATTGACTTTGGTAACTTTTGAGAAAATGTTAGTCTAGCAGTAATTTACTCAACCATTTTGAAATGAAAAGTAAAAGTAAAAAGTAGTAATGTCACTGGTTGCTTGTACTGTAAGTATTGCTTCAAATGATTTTGTTATGACTGATTTTTTTTGTGATGATGTGAATTATTTTTACTCCGGTTTTTTATTTACTTATTTATGAACCAGAACCTGCTGATTTCTGTGTATACTTACATAATTTTCACAAATTAAATCTGGTTATTCTCATGTACTTCATATATAAGCAATGTTTTTTTTACTGTGGTAGATGACGTTACAAGTAGACTTGTAACTTTGCAATTCTCATAACTTTGCAGTTCTGCAGATGTCCACTTATGCAGCTGAATTCTCCAGTGACCTGAACGTCTCATGTGAATTTGGAAACTTGGGAGCAAAATGAGTTTTTGAAGTTTTTAAAGTTTAGGTTGTGCTGCAAAACATTTTCTGCTAAAAACCCCAGGGCCTGAAAAACAACCTTCTATAGTTAGTCTATAAACTTTATCCCTTCAACTCAAAGGTTTGGATGAAATGATTGGTTTGGGTTCATCTGTTGTTTTTAGCTCTCTTCTGGTTTGTGTCATCCAGCCTCTTTGTTTGGACAAAAACAGTGGAAGCTGCTCATCTCCTTCAGGATGACTGGACACCTGCAACAGACGTCCTCAGTCAGACCAAGAGAAGATTTGTTCACTTTATGGTAGAAAACAAAGTAAAGTTTAAGCTCTACTGAGAACTCATTTTGTCAAGTTGATTGTCTGATTTAAATTTTGTAAGTAAAACTACAAATGAGTGAGAAAAGGAAGAAAATCAGACTCCATATTGAGATGATCATAAATCTAGTTTGCGCTCTAAATCGCATCAGATGCAGAATGTCAAAGTCCTGATTGCCTTATAATGCTTTGCATGATTTGTTTTCTGCTTGCCTTTTTTATTTGCTTTATATTGACAGAACCACTAGAAAATCGACTCTATAGAGGTTATCATGGAAACCTTTTGTCAAGAGGAAGTACCATCTCGAGAGCGATTCAGTTTTTAAATGTTCTAAATAAGAAACTGTGCATTAAGGACGTAGAAGGAGATAAGTCTCAATATATTGATGGTGGCGTGGCAGGAATTTAAGTGACTTTTCTGTTGCTCTATGTTCACTAAACGCCAAAATAAAATCACAGTGAAAATGCATTAAAGCTGGATGAAGAATAAATTCACTTTATTAAAACAAACAACAAACCAGAAGTGCCGCAGCAGCAGGAAGCTAAAAGCTGAATGACTGAACACAAATTTAAATAGCAACTGGGGACCAAACCTAATGATAAATTATTAATGCCTGAAAATGGCAAAACTGACAATATAAAGCACAAAGAGAACAGGGGAAAATCATTCAAGCACAATAGAAATCCAAAGACTACAATTTTTAAACACTGATATAAAAATTCCTAAATTTTCTGCAGCTGTCTTGCATGCCTTATTAGCTTTATTTTATTTACTGGATTTGCAAAGGAGAAAACAAAAAATATGTGCAGAAGCAACATGCACACCTGATGTCAACAGTTTGCATGTTTCTGTGTTGAGTCAGTTTCTCTCTTTAGTGAAAACCTTAGGTGATGCAGAGTTGAGTAAAACAGAAAAGAAAAACATTATTTTTTCTGTTTTAATGACCAGAAAACCTCTGACCTGATGAGGTTTTAACATAACCAAACCTGTAAACACCAAATTGGTAACAGAGCGTTAAAAAACCTGTAAAATGATGCGTCTCTTTAACTAGTTCAGAGACAAAACCTTGATATTGATCAAATTTAACTAGTGCACCAATAACTGTTTCATAACTCTCAAAACATGTATTCAAACATAGTAAACCCATTTTTAAAGTTATTTTTGGTCGATTTAAGTAAAAAGCACATTTTAAACCTTTACAGTTGGAAAGATTATTCAAATGTTGTTAGAAATAACTGCCAGATGCATTTCCACAAATAAAATTTAAGATCCTCACTTTCTTTCTAACAGAAATAACTCGGCTATTTGTGTTATTGATGCTCTACCAAATCTTTGTTCTTCTTGTATCATATACTAGGCTCCTTTATGGTCTTTTTTAAAAATCCACATAAAACGTAAAAGCAAAAATAAATTTGCAATCACCTTATTGTAACACAGCGATCTCATATTTTTCATAGACTATCATTTCCACAGTGTGCTCTTCACACCATGTTTTAGCCTTTCCCCATTGACTCAACCGATCTTTGAGATGATCCGCCTGCCCTTTCTAATTGCTGTCTCCAGGGAAACTAAAGCAGTTACCTTTGCACCTGTTATGAACTAAAAAGAGCGAGACAGACTGCAATCACCTCTATTCATATATTAATAACCTCCACTGCTTCCAGTCCTGCAGCATTTCAGTGGGAGGCTGCTCTGGAGTTTTCTCTTCATATTTGCAAAGCAATCAGTTGAAAAGGTTTGTTAATTTCCCTGATTTTAATGCAACATGTGGTAGTTTGGCACTTTCATGCACACCTGGGAAAACAGATTAAACGTGGTGTGTTTCTTTCAAGTTGAAACGCTCACACATGTGGATAAATAGAGAGGGGGAAGCCACAGAGGTTGACAGTGGGGATTTTAAAAGTGAACGATCTGCAGTCCATGGATGTGAATCTAAAGCAACAATGGGGTCAGAGCACGGGGGACAACAGGTGATCTCCCCTCAGAGGTGACAAATAAAGAGTGTCACCTCTGAGGGGTGACACTCAGAGGTGACAAGATCAAGACGCAAGATCAAGACGCTGCTGCTGCAAACAGAGGAACAAAGAGGAGAAAAGGTGCAGATTTATCAGTTTTATAACAAAACTATGATCACCTTCCATATGGGCAATGACAAACACCACTATTAAATTATATGTTTTACTACATAAGTACGTGTTAATTTTGATGCATCAAGTTGAAGGAGAATGTTGGAGCAGATGTGAACAGGAAAAGTGAAGTTATTCTTTTATTCATCAAGTATTATCCTCTGTTCTTGTTTTCTGACTCATCTGCACCAGATTTACAAAATAGATTGTATGAAATAGATGCAGACACAGATGGAAGCAATGTATCCATTTTCTGTGTCAGGTTGAAATCATTTTGAGATACAATTAAACAATATTCCACATACAGTTTTTGTCAACAGAACTTTAGGTCCAGATCTGATGAGGTGCTACTCAAAATAAGTCAACCTGCAGATTGTAAATGAGGCAACGACTCGACTGCTTTAATTAGAAAGATGAAATAATTTGGAACAAACTAGATGCAAAAATCTTAACTCAACTTGTAGTTATAGTTCAGTAAGAAAGCAGCACACATGCTTAAGTACAGATGGAGCTTAAAAAGGAATTAAGAATTCATTAAAAAAATTAACAATAGAGCAAATTTTTAGACAAATTTAATAATTTATTTGCAACATCCCTGAATCTTTTTGGGGAAAGTCGAGAGCAGCAGGTCACTTTTTTCTCTGCTTCCTTTCAAGCCCCTAGCTATTTGATCTGGCTACATATTACATAAATATGCATAAATAAAGGCAGATGTTCACCTGAATGGTGCACAATGCCTCTTTTAAATGCACAACAACTCTGTTAAAGTAGAGAGACACTGTTTGGTTTGTTGGACCATACAGCACATTGTCCTTTTAATCTCATTTTAGGATTGGAACAATACACAAAAAAGTGACTCAGAACTTGCAGAAAAAAAAAACTTTTTGAATATCATGTTTGAATTTTAAGAAGCTCAAAGCACAGATGGTGATAAAAAGGCTTCTGCAGCATGAAAAGCCCATAACTGGTGAAACCAAGCAACATTTTCTTACCACAGAAAACTTTTTGGTTTCAAATCAGCATTAATGTTCATTGAGGAAAGGGAGGCAGATAGTGGAAACACACTGATGCATCAGGCTAATGTTGGCATAAATAAAGAAATCCCAAAGACATATTTTTAGACCTGTAGGTGCTTTGTGTTCTATTTGCTTTACCCATCAACATGCAGCACCAAAGAATGATTGAGCCACAAAAACCTCCTGGTCTCCAAACTGTCCAGATTTTAACAGAGGAACCATCAGCCAACACATTTGTACTTTTCTCTCTAGATAAATTGAAGGGCTTAGTGGAGACTGTAAAATTAGTATTTGGAGTTTTTACCTGTCATTGAAAACCAAACACTCTTTTACCTGGTGTCATGTAGACGTCAAATCTTGCTTTCTCTGTCCTCAGCTTTCTTTTCTCCCTCTTTCTTCCTCCACTTTGCTGTGGTGATTTCCAGTCACTCCATGGCATCTCATCTGTCTGACACATCACCTATCATCCAACTCTTAAGTGCATTTGCAGAGACTCTCTGATAGGCTGCTATTTATATTTCAGACATTTCATAACAAATTCAGATGCACTTAAAGCACTCTCTGGATGTTTTATTTTTTAGGAGTCATTTTGTTGCTCTTAATTACAAATTTTCAATGCGAAGCTGTTCTTGCAGCTGCGGCATTGAAGTGTATTTAGGATTCTAAAGTGGGATGTTTATCACTCCCCTATAGTTTAGATCATTAATTAAACATGAAAAAAACACTGAAGAATCTGCTTGAATGATTGTTGTTAAACGAATGTTAATTTTGTTTAAAAAAACAAGTGCAGCACATGTTTATATGTACATAAAAATCATGAACAAGGTGTTTTTATATAATCTCATACTTTATTGAGGTTAAAAATGAAACCATGATAAATTATTTCCATGCCTTTCTCACATTAAATTGAGAACCTATACAATTCATCATTTGCATCATTTTTTAGTAAAAGTTCACATTTGGAAATATTGTCAGGTCAAAATGTTGAATAATGATGTCAAAATTAAAAAATTAAAAAGGTAATGTAACAATGCATCCGTTTTAAGGGTGTGCACACATAAATGAAGTTACTGTACTTATTTTTTTGTGCAGTTTATTCCCTATTTGATTTGTTTGTGCTGATTTATGCAAGACATATTACATTAAAGCTCTTTAAAATGATCAGCCATTTATGTCACAAAAGCCTAGATTTTTAACAGGTTTGTGTTAAACCTTCACAACCTTAAACATGGGGTCTAATACAGAATCACCCAATTGTTTATTAAATGTCCTAAAAAAATTGCCCCAATTTCAATTCCATTCAAAATCATTACAGGAAAATGTGATGATTTCACCTGCTTGTCTTCTTGTCCTCATAACCCACAAAGCTGGCTGCGTGTGAGATGTTAATAATATTTAAAGTTAAATGCCATCTGTTCCAGGCGCTTTACCTGAATACCAACATGGCTGCAAATGTTGCAATTAACAGACCTGGGATGCCAGCAGCACCGCAGAGGCGGGTTTAAAGCCTCCAGCTTGAGGAATGGAGAGCCAGATGTGATGTGAGAAGAAATTACTTTTCAGTTTTAGTGAAAAACTGCACATGTTTCCCCTTATTTCACCAACACCATGCACTACATCACTGAGGGAAGAGGGGATATGTAAGAGTTTAATGTGATTTAGTGCATGTTTCATGTCGACACGCACATAGAAATATAAAATGTCAGTAAGGGGAAGTAGAGTAAAACAGTTTTTCTCTTAAATTAAACCAAATTGCATTTATTCTGCCATAAATATTTCTTCCCCTCAGGGATGTTCTGTATATTCCTGTGTATGTCAAGGCATATCCATGAGGATAATTCATTTGAACAGTTTTGTTCACAGTATGTATGTACAAAAGTGGGAAGATATTGCTATTCTGGGGGCATTTTAAATTTATTTTGGGTGAAAGGTTTCATCATCCAAACCGTGTTTATAGATCTCTATCAAGATGTTTGCCATCAACAAAGACATTTTCTCCTCTCCGTCTGTCTGTGTAATCTTAGATGGATGCAAACAAAATGCTTTCTGGTGAATTCAAGATTTCCAAGTCAGACAGTAAAAACGAATGCAGTGGTCTGTTGCTCACTGGCTGATTTAAATGGAAAAATGTGTCTCTTGGTAAGAGATCTGGCTCCAGTGCCTGAAGGTCTGTGTAAAGCGACGCTGTCGGCGCTCAGGAATGTGGAGCGCATCAGTAAACATCTACATCACTTGCCTTTTTGTTGGTCCGTATCACAACATCCGTTATATATTTAAAATAATTGTTTTTTTTGTTTTTTTTCTTAGCATGGCCCTAATAGTAAAGGAGAGACGAGCATAGAGAGTCTGTCCTTATTCACACTTCTTCTCTTTCACTCCCTGCTGCTGGCAGCATGTCCTCCGCTGAGGGATCCACTGCTTAGGTCAGCTGTGGAGTCGCCCACTGGGATCACTGGTGTCTCCGTTCACACGTCCAGGTTCGGATGCCGCTGACCTGTGGCCGACAGCGCGGCTCCATCTCTGGGGGGTTAGGTGTCACCCCAACCCTCCAGTTGGTGCTGAAAGCTGTTCAGAAACAGACACAATTTATTCCAATATAAAGTCTATCAGACCAACATCTGACTGGTTCATGTGTTGCAAATATAATTGCTCCAATAATTAGCAGGCCAGGGGCAGCCATGCTAAACAGATGTATTATCTATATGTTTGTCATCTGGGCCTGCTGTCTGATTATTGCTGCTATGGTCTGGTGGACATGTTAGAGGATGAATGTGGGGGGGACAAGCATTGTCTTCCAATATGAGCTGGTCTCAATAATGCATGAAGATCAATACTGTGTTTCTTGTGAGTGAGGCCTTGTAACTCTGTGCTCATATCAAGTATTTCTGCAAACTGCTCGTTTTTTGAAGAGATCTATGCTTTTGGATTTATCTGTCCTCTGGGGACAACAGGACGCAGTTTGGACAGCAGAACCGCGTCTGTTTGGAACGAAAACAAAAATACCTGTAATGGGTTTGAGGTGTGTGATATTTACGGAGTAATGACTGTTTGACAAAAGGCTTCAGAGACGCATTTTAAGCAGGAACCTTCCTGGAGTGTTTAGATGAAATGGGCTTATTATATTCAAATATATTGTTTGCATATTTCTTGCAGTTGCTTTTATAGAAAATCAAAGGATAGATGGTAAATGGCTTAGATTCAGAGATATCTGTTACTCCACAGAAACTGCTGAAATTTGTGCAGAACAGATTGAGTCTCATAGTGCTGATTTTATTAAATATCATTTAGCATTTCTTTTGTTTAACTAGATATTACTTGGATTTTAAAAATTATATTTACATTTTTGTAATATATGGATGACCATGGATGACTTTTGAAAATAAAAGCAGCAATATATATATTTTTGTTTTTCCATTTTCCTTGAACATGTTTTTTCATGAAGAAATTAAAATATTTTCTTTTGCCTTTTCCTTACAGGTGCATTTTGGTAAAAAATTTTAAATTACATATTTTGTTTTTCCTTTTCCTTCCAAGGCAATTCAATGACAAAAAGAACAAACACTTGTATAAGGAAAAGACAAGACAAAATATATAAATATCTTAATGAAAACGCATGTAAAAGGAAAGGGAAAAGCAAAATATGTGCATATTTTTAACTAAAATACATGTGTAAGGAAAACGCAAAAGAAAATACATTTCTTCATGAAAACACAAGTTTAAGGAAACAAAAAAATATACATTACATTCCTGTTTTTATTTTTTTCAGTTTTTGTCCTCCATAGTAACATGTCCTGGATCAACAAGTGGGAATAAATAATCTTCAATGTGAGTCTTAACGTTAATTTTCTGAACACAAGTTGATGGTTTTACAGCAAACATGATTCTTTCTCCACCAGGCCTTATTGTCATAAAGTTGTTTTACCAAAAAGATTAACTTTATTTGTTTCATTACATGCAATTAAACCGATTCAAATAGTATTGTTTTTACGAGCATGCTTAGAAAAACTAACAGAGGATCATAAGCATTTATCACATGACACAAACTTTGTCTGGCTCATTTCAGTAACAAAGCAAAGTGCTTTACAAAGTCCACAAAACTTAAAACACAGATCCATAATAAATAATCTCTTTTCCAAAGAGATTATTTTTTAATATTTGATTCTCTTGCAGAGTAACATCTCCTGAATCTCAGCTCTGAATGTTTCTGTAACGAAGCAGCAGATATATTGTTCACTCAAGCTAAACGTTTTCTATCCTCCATCAATGTGAGCTTGTTTATGCTCACACAATAAATGTTGATTGAGCTTGTAAATAAGCTACTTTGTAGATCACTTTGTGCTTGGTTGTCAGCAACTCCGAAGTTGAATGAACCAGACCAGAACAGCAGGCAGTGAAGAAATACAACAAGAGATTTATTGAAACATGGAAAACGGAACGACAATCCCAGCTTCCTCTCTCCGCTCTTCAAACAAGAATTAAAACGTCAGAAGCAAAAGATCCAGTCGGTTAGTCGTTAACCAGAGAAAGCAGAGAAGCAGGTTTAGTTGGAGACGAGAGGCAAATGAGGAGCAAATAAATCCTGATGCAGTTGAGTAACAGCAGGAGACGCTTGAACTCAGCTAAATTACATGACTGATTACTTTGGTATAAAGATAATAATATCACTGCATTCAAACATCTGCATACTGAACATTAAAATGTACAAACCTGGACTCAAAGTATAAGACATGGATTTACTTTAAAAAATAAACCTTTTGCCCAACTATTTAAGCTGTTTTAGCTAAACCAGGTAGAGGTGTGCAGATCAAATCCAAAATATCAATAAAATTGATACCAAGATCAATACTTTAATTTCAGATTTCCTCTTTAAATGTTATTTTTGTGTTGTAGTTTTTTGACTCTACCGTAAGAAAGATTGAGTTTTTATTTTCTTTCAAATTATTTATTTTTACACTTTTATTTAGAAAACAATGCACACAAATTAGTTTCATTTTTCTTTTATTTATGTTATTATGTTATTTAAGCATTTTGTTGACACTTATAAACGACCTATATGAGGTTTTAACAAAATAATTCATAGCAAAAACCACAGAAGTACTGAAAGATGAGACGTTTCATTTTCATGTATCGTTATTGGTCTTTACTTATCAGACTAATACCAAAATATCTGTTATTACAAACCTCTGTTACCAAGTTGTGCATCACGTCTGAATGACCAGTGAGCGGAAAAAGAGCGAATCAAGCAAGATGTTGTGACTTCTTGATTCTATACCGTCTCAATAGAAAGTCTCAGTGGGATCTGATTGTTCTGCACAGTGACTAGAGTCACTACAAGTCAATAACGTATTTCTCTGCCTTTTCTGCAAGATCAGTTAAACTGTCTCCACCACAACTGATTTCTGACAAATAAACAGTTTATTAATGCAGCCATCACAGCCATCAAACCAAACTTCTGAGTGAAAATTGGAACCAGAGTCGTGGCTCCGTAGGATTTGACTATGCTTTAGTGTTTCTGTTTCTTTTTGTGTTGAAGCTAAAAGGTTTCTTTTCCTTTCATGTTTTCTTTCTGTCTCCATAAAGCTGCTGCAGGACTTCAAGATATTTACGGTTGTGCATTTAATGTCTGGTTTAATGATCATAAAAATGATAACATGGTGGGAAACGTCTTATGTAACAGCACAGCTTGAGTTGTGCAGCAGCGTTTATCACAGTCACAAACCTTTCAAGCTTTGTGTGACTTTCACAACCTGACGAACTGTTAAACCCAACAAGCCAATGGCTTCTCTCCCTGCTGCCTAATGGCTGACTCTAATGGCTGTTTGTCTTGTTCCATGGTAATTGGGGAGCGACCGGCTCTGCAGCAGAGACCATGGTTTCTTCTCTCTACTGAGATTTTGTTGTCGCTCCCTCTAGGTCCTCTGCTTTGTAGGTGCCATCGTCTCCCTTAATGATTCGATAATTGCTGTTTTCCCATGCAGTGGACAACGGTTGGCAACACCGGAGGTTGTCGTGCAAATGAGCTGGGACAGCATAATGATGAACACACACGTGCACAAACATAAAAATCAGTGTATTAAACTATAACTATCATGATAACTTTTTACTTATGTGTTTTTCCTGATTTATTCTTCTGATATTGTTTGTGATCAGCTGTTTCTGCTAGCCTGGCTGTCAGGGTTAATATTGTGTTTGTGCTCAGAGCAGAAAAATATCTTCACATTACCTCACTTTACAAAATTCATACTGAGAAAAATATCTTTTGCATTGTTATAACCACAAAATATGACTCATTTTAATGATTAGACCAACACAAAGTCTTACTTAAAAGACAGTGCTATGGAAGGAAAATGATACATGATTTTTTATACAAATAAAAGCCTTAGAAGTTTGTCATGTGTTCGTGTTATTACTCTGTTGAGCAACCACTGATGCAATTACAGCAGCAAATCATTTGAAGTATGTTTACTCATGAGAAGAAAGAAACTTCCACCAAAGAAATGCAAAGAAGCAAAGGTTTGGTGAAACCGCGGGAGGAGCATCTCTTATCATTGATTTTTCTACATGACAAAGTTTTGATGTAAACTATCCCTTTGTAGCTTTGGGTGTAGCTTTAGGTGAATGTCTGTCCCAGATTTGCCCTAGAAAAACAACCACACACCTCAGACCACCACCAGAATGTTCCATGCTTTTCAGGTCTTCCTCCACATATTCAAAATAAAGTTTTTATTTATTTCAAATGTTCAGAAAATTTCATATCATTTTTCATTTTGGCCAAAAAGTTTAATTACCTTGTATTTATCTGTTAATATCTTCCATCAACTTTGACCAGCTCAACATATTCAGGACAAAGACAAGGACCTGAGGCATGATGCTGCCACCACCAAGTTTTCCAGAGGAAATGTTATTTTCAGAATTCTGGTTTTTATTCGCACACATTTTGGGAAAACTTCTGAATGCATTGCAAAGTTACACTGCAAGCTGAATTTATTGAATCTATTTTTTTAATCTAAATGACATGTGATTAATTTGCACAAAATATTCTAAGTTGATTAAGTGAAAAGAAGAAGAAAATATATTTGTTTGTATGATTCAGATATCTCCACACACAGAGTGAGGTGGTGCAGCTCCGATTGGAAAATCAGATTCATGCTGATGCTCTAGTTTGCCCAGTTTGCTTTCAAAAAACTCACTTCTGCGTCTTTTTCAATCCTCTGAGGGCTGGAAGGAGAAGACCGGAGTAAATGCTGACAGGGACATAACTTGCCCTCCCTGCATACCTTGTTTACAGTCCTGCTTTCTGCTGCTGTACCCTTCTCTCTCAATGGAGCCATAAAAAACAAATAGGGGCTTTTAGAGAAATTGCCTGGACACCGAAGATTAATAACAGTTGCACAAGTTCGCCCAGGAACGTCTCCAGAGGGAACAATGATGTTGGAAGATTAAAAGGGCCACATCACTAAACTGGAATGAGAGAGGAGTGAGGCCAGACTCTGATCAGCTTGTTGTACAAAAGCCTTGATTCACCTGTTGGTTTCTGTTTTCTTCTGCTGGAGGTTTTATGTGCTGCGTGTGGTGAAGAGCTCAGGGTGTGAGCTCTCCTCATTGTCTAAGATGAAAATGGCTCAAGAAATGTGACAAAAGCACAGAGAAAGACGTGTCACCCTATCTGATCCTTTCAGTTTTTTTTGTCCCATTAAATGGAAAGTCGTAAAGAGGATGAGCTGCTCTCATGGAACAAAAGAGCAAGGCCACGTTCGGTACATTACTGAGAAATGACACGCTGGAAGGCTGCAGACTAAACAACTAAAGTTAGACATAAATTCAAAAAGTCAGAAAAATTGTTACTCAGCAACTGCTTTCGTAGGTGTAATGATTCAGTCACTTGGGAACCCAAATAGTGGAGCTGGCAGTCGAGCTGGCAGTCGAGCTCACAGTCGCAGTGAAGCAACTCGCATACACACAGAAAGACGTCTTGACTTGCTGCAGTTTAAACTGAGCCCCAGTATCTGAAGGAAAGGAGATTTAAATTACTGTGGCATGGTTGTTGGTGCCAGACAGGCAGATCTACTGGGACTTTTACCCAGAAGCAGGAGCAGCAGTGTGGAGGAAAACGACTTGCTGATGTTGGGGGTCAGAGGAGAATGGGCAGAGTTGTTCGAGAAAATAGGAATAACTCAGATGTTACAGCAAACAAAGATTTTGTTCTTTGTGATGTTGTGAGGTTAAAGCCCCTGATCGCCGTCTCAGGTTATTACATACCTTATTTATTTCTGATCAGTTTTTCCCAACATCTGCATTCTTAGTTTTGTTTTTTATTGCCAGAATTTATTTTTTAAAATGTTAGTGTAATTTCAGTGAAAGTAGTGAATCCCCTCCACTCTTTTACTTCAATTTATTTTATTTTACTTTACTTTTTTCACCTGGTTTTGTTGCACAGCTTCATCCTGCATGTGAGACACCTTTTTTTATTTTTCTGGGAAAATATATTTTTCTGTCCTCCTCCTTTAGATGGACCAAGGTTTCATATAAGCCTGCATCATTTTTTCTTGTTCAAGAAAATGCATTATGTTCTTTATTCAGCAGAAAATGTGTTTCATTCATGCAGGGAACATGGTTTTGACCCTCAAATCTCCTCTTTGTGTGATCAATCTTAGATTGACATATTGTAATGTCTTTCAGCCTTCACCTGCCCTGCCTCGTTCATCACAGTTAAACCAGTTACTCAGAAAGATTTAAACTGCAGGATCCCTAAATTAGATGGCTACACACCTCAGGCTACAGTTTAGATTTTGGTCTTCAAGCCAGACAGAAAAACATCATTAAGTATTTGCCTCTCAGTGATGGTTAATGGGTGGAAACCTGAAGCTTTGATTGATCCTCTGTTGGGAGATTGATGACCTGCGACAGCTCCGGGTCGAGAAATGCTTCTTCTTCTAATCATGATACAGTCAGACAACAAAATGTTTTGAAATAAAAATTATTTTTGTTTTTGCACAGGCTTTAGTAAGTACTTCATCTAGCTCTTTTTTTTTACAGGTTGTTTCTTTTTGGTGACTTTTAATCTTAAAGTTCAAGCAGGAATATTTCAAATGTTTCATAGAAAATATGTCTTGCCTGGAAATCAGCAGGAAGGCTGATTTCCAATAAGCTGTTTATAAGCTTATTGGTGTCATGTTTGTGATGATAATACTTTAACATGACAATACAGTAACAATAGGAAAACAAAACTAGTTTGTGTGCATATTTTACTAAATAAAGTGCACAGAATTATTTAAAAACAAATCAAAAACATTGTGTGGTAGAGTTGAGAAACTGAAATACAAAAATAAATGAGATTTTGATGGAATATGAAAATGAAGTATTGATCTTATGTTAGTATCGATCTGTGTTACCGATATTTTGAATCGCTCCACTCATTTCTATTAATACTTTCTTTCTCCCAAGTCAGTGGTCTTACTTTTTCTGGATTTTGAAGTTATTATTAGTTATTATTTTGAAGTTATTCATTTCCATGCCTGGTCACTTCAGGCTGCGTTCACACTGCAGCCTGAAGTGACCCAATTCCGATTTTTTTGACGTAATGCTACCTGTATCCGATCTTTTTATGGCAGTGTGAACAGCTCAGGTCAGATTCTTTTAGAATGTGACTCATATCCGATACGTATCCAATTCAAATGCAACCATAACATCCAGGTCACATTCATCCGAAATGATTCTCAACAAATTCTGCGTCCTGATAGATGCAAGCGGAAAAAAATACAACCATGACAACTATATGAGGGTTAAGTTGTTAATATGTTGCTCCGGTTGGACAACAACTTCAAATATATAAGCTAAGCTCCACCGTTAGCCTCCATGTTTACTTCCTCAAACACTGAGCTCTTCTTCTTTTCATGGCGGTTGGCAGAACACTGAGAACGCTGACGCTATAGCGCCCTCTACTGCGCATGCGGGACACTTTCAGGTCCTTTGCCCGTTTACACTGCAGAACACATACAGGTCCATTTAGTGGCAGTGTGAACGCCTGGCAAAAAAAATCAGAATTGCCAAAAAAAAATCGGAATTGGGTCACTTCAGGCTGCAGTGTGAACTGATGCAAACAGTTGCAAATTTTGACTCCTTTTCTTTATAAAGCATTTTCAAATTCACTTGTTCTGTTTGAAACACACCTGGAAGAATTACACAAGTGCTGAATAGGTGCAGAAAAGGCTTTCCTGATGACAATGGTAAATAAGTTGAACTGAAACAACAGCTGACATTTTTCTTTGCAGGGTCTGCCTTCAGATGCAAAGTAGGCAGTGAGGGCTATCATTGACTTCCTCATCTCTTTTTGAAGGTCATAAACAAATCTCCTGTCAAGAGCTTTCATGTGAAAGGCCCCTGCAAAGCCTTTTAATATTCCACATCTCCCGGGAGGATCTGCTGTGTCTGGAGCATGAATGATAGAAGCAAACGGCGAAGCACTGGCTAAATCCTCCACAAAAACCGTCACATTTTTCAGAGGATTGCTTGTGTCTGTTGCTTTCTGTGACTTTTCTCCCCTTGTTAGTCACCGACATATCACTCAGGAGAGGGCAGCTTTGTGTAGTACTTCTGTGATATGTAGGTAACAACAAGGCTATTTCATGACCTGAAAGGTTTTGGGACTTGAAGCCTGGGCTGATTCAGCTCTGATGTATTTGTGGTCAAATTAAATCAATAACAGAGAAAACAAAAATCTCTTGTTTCTTGTTTTCTCAGGGATTCGCCCTTAAGCATTTAAAGAGAAAAACATGTATCTATATAGTTTACATTCTGCTGGGAGGCCGTCACCTTGTTACAGAAGTGAAAAAAGCTGCTATTTCCTGTCAGAGCCAAACAGCTGCAAGGTGACGAGAAGAAAAGGAAGAAAAAATAAAGCAGGAACATCACAAACATAATGCTGTTTCACAAAAAACATGAAAAGGTGAACAATTTGTTGAATCAAATATGAATGAAAATCAGAAATTTTATTGAGATTTATACATTATGTCTCAGATAAAATATGAACATAATGATGTAAGAAATCATTTTCATTGATTTGTTCAGTTATCTAATATGAATTTAATCAAAGTCAAATGTAGGAAAGCATATTGGGCAGATAATACATTTAAAGTTTTCAATTTAAATAGGCTTTGTAAAAAATAAATACAATTCTACAAAATCTCAGCTATGCGCCTCCTTTTTTTGAATCTTTATTCTCCTGAGCTTTCGGTCTGGACTTTTATCGCTTAATTCAATTTGCATTTTTGCATCTGTTCAAGCTTTCATCTACTCTCATTTTTAGATTCCTGTTTTTAAATTTGCACATGCCTAAAACTTTTGGATGAAGTTACAACAGGCATCTTGGCTCTGATTGTTGCTCTCCTTGTCCTCCCACTCTTGCAGCTGTGCCACAATCTCCACTTTGTGCTGTTTCTTCACATAAAATCTGAATAAAGCACTCTGAGGTTACAATGTGACAAATTGTGAAAAAAAAAAAGAATTCAAGAAGTAGAAATTATTTTGCAAGTGGCTCAATAGCCCAGTTGGTAGCACTGTTGCCTTGTGTGAGATGGAATCCTGGCCTGGTGACTTTCTGCACTAAGTTATATGTGAATATATCTAAGTTTGCATGTTGTCTATGTTCATGACAGATTCATCCTCCTTCCAACATCAGGACTGTTAATCTAAATGATCTCTCTAAATTGTCCTTTCACTGAAAAAACACCACATTTTACAAGCATTTTTTATTTAAGTTTCTAGTGCAAATATCTTTGTACACTTGAAACAAGACAAAACAAACTTACAAGAAACCTGTCAGGAACATTCAGGAGCTTGTTCAAAGTCAATAAATCCCTAATAATAATTTTAAAAAGTATCAGTTCCACTTATTGCACCTATATATTTTTTCCATGTTAGAAGTTAAATAATCTGCCAGTGGAACTATAATGTTTTTCTTTTAATCAATGTTATGGAATTATTTACTTAAAACAAGCTCCTATTTCTTAATGAAAAGTTGCTGGTAAGTTACTTTTGTTGTATTTAAAGTGCACAAAGATATTTGCAGTAGAAACTAGACCAAACATACTTGGTAAGACTTAATGTTTTTCAGTGTAGCTGTGAACGTGTGAATCCGTGACCCTGAAAGGATGAGCAGGTTTAGATAATGGATGGATGAACAATTTTGTAAGGCACTGTGGGTTTGTGTCAGTGCCAGCATCGCATTGTGTATATAAGGATGGATAATTATTCAAGGTTGTCAGGATATTCCCTCTGTAGAGAATAAATCACCTTTTATCTGTCGATACCTGACACCGGTGTCAGGTATAGACTTTGTCCTCTTTGGTCTTCATTTTGCCTCCTCTAGATGCTGGAAATGAATTCAGCTGCTTTGGATCTGTGCAAACTTTTAATCAGACTCCCAATATTTTAAACTGAAAAATTGCAAGATTCAGATGATCCCCTTCAAGATCTTCCATAATGTCGCTCAGCTGTGTTTCCCTCAGATCTTTTAAATCAACACACCCACGTCACCCTCTCAGATCTTCATCAGTCTCGTTTCACCCCCTGCCTGATTTCACCACCATGGGGTCTGCAGCCTTCAGCTGTGGAGCTTCTCAACTCGGCAGCCGTCTCTCTTGTCTTTGAAACCTTTTCTGAACCACATTCTAGCTTCGCTAATATCAAACAAATTTCAAAATATACAGTATATCTATTATCTGAATGCTGTGTAATTCTGTTTTGATGCTTCTGTTGTTAAGATACGTTGAGGGTACAAAACATCTTGAAAGTTGACCATTTTTATTTTCTGAAGTCCATTCAGGGACTATTTGGTATGACTACTTAAGCCAGGGGTGTCCAAAGTCGGTCCTGGAGGGCCTCCCTTCTAAGATATAAACAAAAGAGGAAAGAAAGAAAAAATACATCGTTGGACTATTTCATCGTTGGAGTTATTTTCACAGGGTAGTAAAAGTCATCTGACAGTTCTGATTGCATCTATTTTGTGTTGGTTAATAAAGGGCCGTTTTCATGTGCAGTTCCATCTCAACCTTGCACAAACACACGTAAAAATGCAGTAGATAAATCGATTTTCAATTCGTTTTTTAAATGAACAAGTTTTCACAGAGGTTCTTTAAATATATATTTCAAATGTTAAATTCTATTTATTACTGTTTACAATATAGACCACGATGCACTTGGCTATTGCGAGGTAATGCAATACTTTTGCGAGGTAGCGCCCCCTGGAGGCTCCGTAGCATACCAGTTGGATTTTTTTTTTTCAGAGTTTTTTCCGTAGATATACAACTTGCTCTACAACTGCTCATTCTTTCCATTAAATAATTATTGTTCCTTCTAGTTATAAATCTCTTAGCTTTTCAACAGTTAAAATCAGCTTTTAAGCAAATAACACAGTACAATGTAATACATGTATTAGTATCTGTTAGAATAGCTGAAATCAAATAACAGAAGTGAGAAGCTGCAACAGAACCTTATCAGATGCCTCTGCTTAAACACCAAGCTAAAAGGAAACACATTTGGTCAATAACTATTGAGCTCCCTTGAGATCAGTCACATAGATAGCTATTGATCCAAATAGAACCCTCCGGATGTGAAATATAAGGCCTCATGTTGTGTCTGATTTATGCTTGTTGTAATTGGTTGGATGTTTGCCAGAACACAGTCTGTAATGTTTCCACTTTTACGCAGATCTCTTCTCAGAATATTGCCAGCGTCCATTCAGAGCCAGGTGAAGAATCCTTAGAATAAATTAATGTTTATTGCAAAAACTAAATATCTTCCTGAAAATTGAGAAAAATCTACCAAAAGCTTCTATCTGTGCTTTTTCGGTCTAAATCTGTTACTTTGTAATCAGGTTATTTATTTCTATTATTTTTTTTTTTTTTTCATTTTAGTTATTAAATTACCAGAATTTGTATATTGCATTATTTTTCTGCCTGATTAAACCTTCATAAATATTAAATCAAACAATCTGCAGTACATGAGTGACCTTATTCTTAATTATTTTTGACTGTTACTTTTCACTTTTACTTTGTTAAAACTATATTGAAGTAACACAACGTCTCCCTGAATATACAACATCATGATGAGAGAAGCCATTAGGATGGCTAAAAATACTTTTACTTTGATAATTTCACTCAATCTGCCTGGAAAGGATTGAAATCTTAGAATCAGTCAGAGTTACTGTCACCATTTCTTTCTCTGCAGAAGCTTATTTTCTATCACCCTGAAGACTCAAACAGCTATGCACCAGCAATCCTTTAATTAAATCAACGTCTTCCCACATAGAGGTGCTTAAAGAGCACTGATGCATTTTGATTCTGTTGCAACAAAGTATTTTTGTTTATGTTGGTATTTTTCGAGCATGGTTTGTTCTTTCTGTCTCTGATGTGTTGGCTTTCAGCTCGGTTCATTGTCTTTGAAACGCCAACCTCCTGAGCTGCTTGCTAATGAATTAACCCATCTGAACAAATTAAACAGCTGACGGTTTAGATTTGATGCTTGATTAAAGTTTGAAATGACTCTAGTACCTTTGTGCAACCGGATTAAATGTAATCTTTGTTTAAATTGCAAAACAAACCCTCTTAAATTGTCCTAATTTGGATTTTGTTTTGAATAAACCAAGACTTAAAAGTTAGTTGACTTGCCTTGCCTTATGTGTTGTTCTTGATTTTATCTTAAAATATAATTTCTTTGTTAGAGCTTTAGAGTAATCACAACAAACAACATCAATCGACATTAAGGATAAGAATCAGACTGAAAGCAACTTTACTCTTAGTTTTGAGTCCAGAAGAATTTCATGAGCAAATATTAATGGATTTCATTTTATCACACAATTAGCTGTTAATCTACTTTTCATATTGTTCTGCTCTGTGTCACAACACAGTTTTTCACACTTGGAGCCATCTTCTTCATCTCCTCATTGGCAGGAGGCGCTAACAGGTTTTTTTTCTAGTCATGGCAGCTGCAGCTTCCTCATTCTGCAGATAAGCGTGGCGCTCTTGGCCCTTTAACAGAAAGCTCATAATTTCGAAAGCGCTAATTTTTTTGCTTTGTACTTTGCAATGATGCCATCAGTTTGCTGAATCCAGCTTAGAGCTCAGCTCATGTCGAGCTTTTGATCTGAAATCACTAGAACTACCTGAGGTGAATGTTTTCTAAGCTGGTGGTGATTGTACGCCACCGCTGCAGCATCCCAAATCACACCACTTTTCCGGATCCTTCTGAGCTGCTGGATACTCATCTTATCGGCGCCTGAAGCCGACAACCTATCCCAAGAAGCATTTGTGTTATTTTGGGAAGTATTGAGTCATGGTAAAACAGGTTAAATTGGCAGTAAGGTTTGGAGGCCTGCTGGCGTTTTCCATTACGATCGATGAACCACAGACCCCAAAGCTCAGGACCAGCTGGCTTTGAAATATTGCAGGTTTCTTCATGTTTTTTTTCTTTGCAGACTCTCGCTCTGTTGACCTGCATATGGAAACTTGTAAAAACAACAAACTGACCTAAATAAAAGCAAATTTTACCGTTTTAGTTTATGTTTGAATCCATGAAATGCTTTTTTATTGAGCAGATCTAAAAAGAAACCGAAGCTGTTTTCACAACATTGTTTTGAAGCTTTGATCTTCTAAAGCGAGGAGAATAAGGTTTATCTCGCTAGATTTTTCTTTTGACATGAAACTCGCATGAGAAGATGGTGACAACTCAAATAATGCATAAAAGCACAAGCAGATCAACACAATTTAGTTCATAACGTAAGTAATGTGTACAAAAAGAGAACTAAAACGGAAAATGTTACAACACACAAACAGAAGATAATCTGAAAAAATTGCAATAAAGCAAAGAACTTTGTCAGTATTTAGAAATGAATCCTGTCCAAACTGTGCTAATGATTATAAACTGTTTAAATCCTAATTAATGGCCTATACAAAGTTTGATTAAGCGGAGATCCTGAATGCAGAATGGACATAGTCAGGTGAAAATAAACCGTTATAGCCAAAAAACATCAAAAAACAAAATTTACAAAACATTGTAAATATACATTCTTGATATTTATCTAACTGACCAAACTTGTCAAGCAATTTGAGTTGGTGTCTGTTTTGAACTGATATTTCCATGTGTTGATTTCTTGGGTGTTTTCCAATATCTGATGTAAAGTTCATGTCAACAGAAACATTAGAAATATATTTACTGAGACATGTTTGCAATGTTGTCTGTGGCTGATGGACACTTCAGTCAGATATTGAGAAGTGGCCTCAGTGTTTGCTATGTTCTCCTTCAAGCCCTCGATGTTGACATTCTAATTAGTTGACTTTTAATAGAGAATGTTTATTGCTCCTTGTAGAGCCTCTACTTTCTGCTGAAGAGTTAATTAGCCTCCAGTAATATGATAACCGGCACAGAGGACATCTAGACCTATGGCTTTTGTTTAGACAATGTCTGTTTCAAAACCAAAGGAAGGATGCAGACCTTTGGCTAATTTATTTGCTTGGATTATATTTACTTTCATTTGGCAGTATCAGATGGTCTTCTTGTTTTACATTCATTGTAAAATTTATTGAAATTGTACTGTTTCACTTATTCATTGAGAAAATACCAGATGTTTTATTTACATGTTGATTTAGTGTTTCAAAAAAAATCAGCATATTGTGGTTCTACACTTTAAAAGTTGTGAAAAATGATCCTGCATGTTTTCCATGTTGCCAGAAGTTAAATATCTTCTCATATATTTTTTTCTGATCAAATTCAATCAAAAATAACTAATTTTTCACAAAATAACATCAGTCAAATTAAGGATGTCTTTAAACAACAATTTTGATCAAGACTGTTCTTGCCTCAAATCTGCAATTCTGGAGATTTGAGTATAATTCAATCCAAGGCCATTCCACTGTAACGCTGAGTTATAGTCATTAGCTGCATTTCAATTGACTGCATTATTGTGCAATTTGACATTTCAAAAATAAATGTGCTCAATGGAAACACTGTAAGTAAAACAAACTTATTTTTCTATAAAAAGTTTAGTCGTAAGGATGAGTGTGGCTTTTTTGGTTGCATAAAAAATGTTTACTATGTTCACAACACTGCAATTAAAACACTTCCTTTGCATCACAAGTCACATGATCAACAACAACCGGATGTTTATTCATGTGTGATTTTAATAATGTTTCTTTATTTAATAGAAAACAAACAATTGCAGAATTGTGTGTTTTCGACACTGTTTTGTGAACATTTGTCATAGAGTTGCAGCGTTTCTTCCTCTGCCATAGAAATCCACACATCATGATCCAGTTGTCTGTAGAATCTAGCAGGTTTTCATGTAGGGTTCATATGTACATCCCCAAAAATCCCTGAGGCTTTTGGATGTAATATGACAAAGTGGGAAAAAAAGCTGCATGTTAATATGCAGTTTTTACATGTCAGATTGTCTTCAGACTTCCTTTATCATCGTCTCCTTTCACACTGACTTGTTCTCAGAAGAGCAGAACACAACCTCCTTCGTTTTGTAGTCTGACAGCGTTGGTGTGTGTCATGCGCTTGACCATGGGGTCATGTGTGGCAGCTTGCACACTGTCTGCATCAACGCAGCACGAACAACAGGGAGAAAATCAATTTATCTGACAGACTCAGTGGTTTGTGTCCAATAATGCCACATAGAGGACTTTGTTTCAAGACCCCCTGCTTTGAAAATGTCTTAAAGCCACGATGGTTGAATTTAACATTGACCTAACCTCTTTTAATTTGGGTAACCAGCACACAGATTGAATTGCACTGAATATCTAAAGCTGTAGTGGAACATTGCACTTTAAATTTGCAAAATTATACTCGTTGCAATGTTTAAAATATTTCTTTTAGTACTTATGAATGTAAAGTGATATTTTTTGTGAAGCAAAGAAGAATTGCAGGATTAAGGCAGAGTGGTTTTACCAACCCCCTTCTGCTGTGAATGGCGTTTAAAGGAGAAAAATTATGTTTCTTTGAACAAGTCAATGTAGGTCTATGGGTTCTCCAAAATATGTTTGTCAGATTTTAGGCACTAAATTATTCTTAGATGATGAGATTTTATGTTCTCAGTTCTGCCTATTTTGAGGTTCTTTTAGATTGAGCTGTTTTAGGGCCTCTTGTCACTTTAAATCCAAATAAGTTGCTGCCAGCCACGCCCCCCAACTCAGTGTTTACACTCATGCGTGAAAATGGCTGAAAACAGATGCACAATTATACGACTGTACATCTTTGAAAAGAAGAAGTAGAGCCTCCTGCACAGCCAACAAAAATTCAGCATGTGTTTTCTGGATGGCAAGTCAACAACAAAACATTGTCTTTTTCCAGCAGCCGTTGTTCAACGCATTGAGTGGTAAAACCACCTAACCAAAGGTGCTGGAGCTCAGCTTGTGTTGCTTGATGATCGTTGTCTGGGGTTCACTGGGGTTGCGAGGTGAAGACACAGTGGCCGCCGAATGTGACAGTTTTTGAAACTGCTCATTTTCCAGACACCAAAAAACACAAACCTATATTGCCGAAAAAAATAACTTTACTTGGACTGTTTTCAGAAGCAGTAGAGACCCAAACTAAAATACAAAAATGCTGAACTTTACTTGGGCTGTTTTCAGAAACAGTAGAGACCCAAACTGAAATACAAAAATGTGCAAAATGCGAATTTTGCATAATAGGTCCTCTTTATAGAGCCCTGCAACCAGCTGCACAGATGGAGCTCCAGGGCTGCTGCGTTCTTCACCTGGTGCCAAGAAACTAAACTTGCAAACCCTTTGAGTTTTGAGGTTGTGCGTATGTTCCCCCTGAAACTCCATGGAGGATTACTCCACTATTTAGCTCATGCTTTGCATCCTGCTGAGTCGAAGCACTCCCAGTAGAAGGGAGGCTGGAGGCAGCATTTCTGCAGCATGCCGGAGACGGCAGGGAGAGGACAGGGCTGGGAGGAGAAAATACTCTGATGCTGTCAGAAATGATCCACATCACTGCCTGGCGCCCCTCTGCTCCAGCCACCCCAGCTCATTATGCTCGTCGTCCGGAAACACCGAGCAAATTCTCCTAACGAGTGTTTGATCAACACGGCGCGCTGCAGCAGAGGAAGACAGGCAACCTGTTCATGACTCATTTTCTCCCTCTCTCTCAGTCTCTCTCCTGAATCCATCTGTATTTCTCTCTCTCTTTCTCTCTCCTGTTCCCCTAAGACAGAGGAGAACAAAGGGAGAGGCAGAAGAAACGCAATATAACCTCTTGGCCCTTATCTGTGGAGCACACCAGAGCATGTCTGGCCTCAGACACAGCTTTGCCCGTCCTTTGAAGAAGCTCATCTCCCTTTGATTTCAGGCAAACGGTTCAGCACAGTGACAGATGCTCAACTTTCCATCTGCCACTCTGACACCCATCTCTTTAGTGTTGTTGAATCTAACTGACTTTGTTTGGGCTGTCTGTCTGGGTGCCTGTGACACGGATGCTGATGTGAGAGCTAAAGTAAGAGGTTGTGACGAAGACCTTGGCTTGAACCTGATAAAAGAAGCTCCTTTTTGCCTTTCTGAGGTCGTCCCGAGTGTGTCGGCCATATTCTTTATGTGATCTCCTTAAACATTTAGTTGATGCCCTCATATTGGATAATTTAATGAGGACTCCTAATGCTCATCATCATTTCGCCTTGACGATATTCCTCTGAGATATGGAGTTGCATAAAGCGGTTGCCATAGAGGGCAGTATTTTTATAAGATCGAACACTGAGAAAGATGGAAATAGGTAATTATGATTCAAGAGGCAGATGTAGAAAACAGCAAATATCTGCTACCTTATACAAACCCAATGCTCTCATTGGTTAGAAAAATCAAATCAATCTCAAAGCTTATCAATAAAGCTGTCTGATCTGTTTTTTTATGAATTCTTGACCTTTCCAGCAAATTTATGATGAACACACTGAATGAAATTTGTTTTAATTTTTCTATCTTGCAGCAAAATGTTCATATGTTTGAACCAATTAAGTTTGCATGTTTTCCTCCTGCATACATGGATTCTCTCTGGGCTTCTGTATATTATCTTTAGGAGTGATTGTGTGTACATCCTGTGTCTCTGGGGAAGATTCCCTCAGGATGCTTGAATATGACAGTGAAACTGGTCAGGGCACTGAAACCTAATTCACAGATGGTGAATTGATCGTAAAATACAATCGTTCAAGAGAAAAATAGGGCGCCTCAGGTTCAAAGATGTTTTGCTAACATCTTTGAACATCAAAAATACAATATAGTACAAATAAAACAAAGCTGTGAAAATAAGATTTTTGTAGTAAAATTAAAAAGCATTTTCTTAAAATGATTGAATTAGGTCAGACCCACATTTATTTTCATTTTAAATTATGCATAAAGATTGACATACAGCATTTGAACGAGGTTTATTCTGCTTAAACTTCAAACATTTAAAGTCTGGTGTATTTTGAATGTTAAAGTGAGTGTGAAGGTGGAGCTGTAAGAGGCTTTCTAAAACTATGTCGGAAAACTAGCGTTAGACTATTTTAGTCCTGTCCTAATTGGTGGAACTAACAATAAATATTTAAAATTGGGAAAACTGAGTCATAGAAGACAAAAAGATCAAAATCAAGGAAACATTTTGTAGCTGATTTTATAAATCCAGACAGATAGGAATTTGATATTCAGATTCAAGCTCACTTTGCAAATATTCCTCCAAAAATAAAAACTTTAGATCATATTCTCTGTCTTGGGATCTTTTACACCGACTATATGTTTCAGTAGGTGTTTGACAACAAGACTGATGGCACAAAGGCTGCCGTTGTTGCAAACCCTTCTTGATTTACTTTTTCTCTTTTACACAGTCTTGATTTATGCCTGCCATCAAAGGCGTGGGATAGAGTAGGTGGCACAGAAAGACTCACACTAATGACTTAGACACCTGTTTCATTGTCAGAGCGGCAGCAACCTGCAATGCAGGGCAAAAGGTGGGGAGGTGGGAGGAGTGATTGAGGACGTGGATGAATAGAATAATGATCCTGAAGGTAAAGCATCACCATATTAAAGCAGTACGCTATGCCACAAAGCGTCAAAGTAAATGGCTGCCTTTTGTTTTTAAAAATGTCTGGTTATTTGCTTTTGTTTGATTTTATCCATTTGCAGTTTATACAACGTTTTAAAATGACTGGATCTCAATTTGAGCATTGATTGAGGTTGTTTTTCTCAGCCTGTGAATCAGTTCATTTTTCTGTTTTCTGCAGGTCTAAAGGTTTCTTGCATTTCTTATCGGCATGATCCTCCTGTCCATTTTAGGCTTTTAATTAATCTTCTGATCTGCTCTTTCTCAGGGTGGGATAATTATACCAACTTCTAACAAATAACACTCAACTTTTTTAAACACAAAGTTAAAAAAAAATATGTTTCAAGCTCAAATGCAACTTCAATAACATTTGAGTAAATATCCTAAAAATTGTGTGTCGACAATCTTCTGGAGGAATTCTCACCACTAAGAGAATTAAATATCTAATTTAAATCAGTTTTTTTCTTCTTCTACACATCGTTTTCAGGATGTTCCTGGAACGCTGCATAAACATTAGTGTGATTTAGGGTGATTGATGTCCAGATCTTCTGCTCAGAATTTAATTCTGTATATTTTTTTATTAGTTTAGCTCATTTACTTCACTGTGTTTCTAATCCCAGGTGACTCATATTTCAACTCGTATTTCCCATATTTGTAATCACCTGATTGCTTCCTCTTTAGTTTACATATTTTACCTTCTCAGTCCTTACTCAGTGCACATAAATGACACACTAGTGCATGCAGTGTATTCATAATGTTCCGTTTTCTGTGCCTGTACATCTCACTCATTGTGTCTGCTGCAGTCCACAGGGCTAACTCTCTTATAACCTGGTTTCATTCTTTGTTTTTTGTCTCCTGCTCTTGTAATGCCATTGTGTGAGATTTCCACCTGTTTTTTTTTTACACTGCCTTTCGTCAGAGAGTTTTTGGGATCATGCCACTTTGTCACACTCTCCACTTTTGCATTGACCCATTTGTATTGAAGGATTTGTAAGATGTTTCTGTCTGGGTTTCAGTTCAGTGTTTCTGAGTCTCAGTCTGATAGAGCTCTGGAAGCAAATCATTTTCCAGACACCAAAAAACATTAAACTATGTTGCCAAATAAAACAAAACAAAACAAAAAAATGACTGCACCTTGGATGCTTTTGGAAACAGTTGGTACTCAAATAGAAGAACAAAAATCTGCAAAATGTGAATTTTCATAAAATTCTTTTAAAGTTAGAGTGGGTAAAATTTCAACCTTACATGTTTAAAAGTTATTAAATGACCTACCAATTCTGATAAGGAAGATGGTCAAGTATTCAAACAGGCTTATTAAAAATAATGATAACACTTTATTTAAAGGGGGGTGAATAAGACTGTCATAACACCTGTCATCAACATGAATAAGCCTTCATAAATATTTATGACTGTTGTCATAAAAAGTCATTCGGTAAATTCTGACACTTTTAACACAAAGTTGACATTATTGAAAATGTCTTTGTCATGAGAACTTGACATTAACCAATAAATCATTACTGATATAAATTTGTTATAAAAGTATTACTGATTGCACTTTAGAAATTAGGTAAATTTGTTATTAAAGGTAAAGTTTAAACAGTATGTCAAGTTGTCATAACAGACATTTTCAATAATGTCAACTTTGTATTAAAAATGTCATAATTTACCGAATGACGCTTTATGACAACAGTCATAAATATTCATGAAACCTTATTCATGTTCATGACAGGAGTTATGTCATATTTATGACAATGTTATGACAATCTTATTCATTTCCCTTCAAATAAAGTGTTACCAAAATAACTTATAATCAGTCCAGTAATTGTATAATTATTGTACTCTGAAATAAAAATGACTCAAGTTCTTTATTAATAAACCAAAACAAACAAACATTCTTCTACCAATGTAGAGTGGATGTAAACTTCACTGTGAACCGATTTGTCATCATGAGGCTGTATTTCATTGTAATAGTTCCAAGTTGAGGAAACAGACTGACAGTGTGCAGGCTGTGTGTTCAGGATACCTACCATTAGAGATGTAGCCGCCAGTAAGCTTTGCCCTCATTTAATTTATACAAAGGTCAAACTTCAGACCAAACCCGCCTTTGGTCTCGGCGTGGCGTCGCAGAGAGCCAACGTCTATCAGCGGCTTTAACAGATGGCCTTAAAGGCAGAGAAACTGATTTCCAGGACTGAAAAGTCTTACAGGGGTTGAGATAAGGCCACAGGCCTGAGGTTGGTTTTCCAACACATGCTAATCACCTGGACGAGGTTCTTCCTTTTAAACAGTATTTCTACATCAGAGATATGGCTTCTGCCTTTGGCTATGTGCAGTCAGCCTGCCTCGGTTTTTCATGTCAGTCTTTAGCTACCTGGGACAGGTAACTCACCCGGTTGCCATGGCCACCGACAACCGGGTCAGTTATCCCAGGTCTAAGATGGAGTCGTGCCTAGAACTGTGTCCTCCAACAATCAAATTATGGCCATCTGTTTGTGAAGAAAAATATAGACCTATTAATGAAGACAAAGTTTGTTTCATCCTAATTGTCCTTTTAGGAGTCGGGATCAACCCACCACCCAAAACACAAAGGCTACGTTCACACAGCAGGTCTTGATGCTCAGTTTTTTTTGCTGAAATAATTTCTTTGTGTTCTTTTTGTGCTTGGTCATATTCATAATTGTTCCTGGTAGCAATGAGACTTTTTCATGAATGGTTTATCTCCTCAAAGTGACCCAAACACGTAGAAGAACAACATGATCTCAATGTTGATGGAAGGAGTCGATTTTAATTTTTATTCAGCAACAAGAGTTGACAGTAACGTCATAAAATCATAAACAAAGCTCTTTTTTTTTAAAGAACTAAAAAAAAGAAACCACATTTAGCTGTTTTCACTTACAAACAGGCACTTTGTGTTGCCTATAATTTAAAGTAATCTATTTAATTGAAAGAAGACGAGCCTGTACAATGTTTACAAGTCTTCCTCAATTTTGTAATTTAATTAAGAAAAGGCAGAAACAGTTATAAAAACATGAAATTATGGTGGGTTTTTTTAGAGGAAAAGCCATTTTATAATGCTATTTCCAAAATCCACATAAAAATACCTCAAGCTAGAGGCTTCATCATCAACACAATCCAGTCCAACTGAATCCAACTCTCTTTCTGAAGCTCTTCAAAAGATAAATGTCTGACCTGAACATAAAAGAGCAGTTCATGCAAGTCAGCCCAGGAATCTCACACAATTAGAGACCTTTTCAAAGGTAAAATTGGTGTAATTTACTGCACACAAAAAGTGAAAAGACTTACAGCAAAAAAGTGATAAGTTCAGCTTTCAGGCCGTCTTCTTACAACAAAGCATGTGCAGACTTTAGCCTTAAGTGTTTTGTTTTTTTAATCTTTTTCCTGTTCAAATGATAAAAAATGGGGATTAAATAATATTCTTTCTGTAAGTAATTAGAAAATACGTCATCTCTTTTTTTTTTTAAAAAAAGTTTTTTTTTCACTTGCTGCTAACATTAAATTGTTTGAATTTTCTGCTTAATTTACCACACATCAAATATTCTAAATATACAGTAATCAGACCAGATTTATTTTTGTGGAAATATTGTAATTAACCCAGCACATTATGACTGCAATTTGTTGCTGAATATACCAAATAAACTAGAACATCTGTAATTTTGATCTTTTATCTCCTAAGCCTCTTTGCTCTCCTGGTCCTTTAAGTATATTCCTGATCGATTTAATCTTTGGTCATAATGCTTTTATTTAAACAACTGTGTAGTAACTTTGCTTCACTCTCTATCTCATGTTTGTCTGTAGCATTATGTTGCAGTCTGCATCTATGCCTATGTTTTAGCTAAAACTAACACTTTTAAATCATTAGATGAATTAAATGCATGTTCAATGTATGTTTCTGCTGGTAAATTATTAGTTCTTTTCTTTTCACTTACCATTGTTCGCCCCTTGAGATGCTAAAGTGCAGATGAGTTTCCAATTCTCTGTAAAACCACTAAGATGTTCCAGAAAGTAAGCAGTAAAAATCACCAGAAGAAGCTGGAACTGGCTGCTGATGTTTTCTGCTCACCTGTTTTGATTTCCTGACTGTTTCACCTCAGAGGTTTGATGAATGTGAGTCTGCTGATGTGAATCTTTCTTGTCTTAAAGTCCAGACTTTATGCATCTAGTTTCTCATTCACTTTCAAAGGTAGTAAATATTTTCCTCCTTTGGCTGATTCACTGTTTGCCATCATCTCAATGGTGGTTTGATGATATGAATCAGCCAATAGGACTCTGTGAGCACAAGGCTGCCCTGCTGCTGGCCTGATAAGTGGGAGAAGATGGAAAATACTCAAGGCCCCTGTTCTCTCTCTCTCTCTCTGTCTCTCTCTCTCTTTTGTTTATACTCCTCCCTTCAGATTCCCACCTCAAATTCTTTCCTTCACATCCCGTTAACGTCTCCCGGCGCCTATGCTGTTCTTTTTAAGTCTCAGGGTTAAACTAGGGAAGACAGAAAACAGTGGGCGCTCTTCAATGCTCGCTCTGCTTTTTGAAGTTCCTCTTTAAAGCTGTCCCTCTTGCACATGGTTCAGTTGTTGGTGGCTGTCGCCTGTTTCATCTTTGAGTCTTTGTAGTGACACGAGTTGTGTGGTATCGTCCTCACCTAGAGGTTTCATCTCTCCCCCTTTTTTTTTAACCACAAACACCCCTGTGCCTGTGTGCATGATACACTTGATGCTAAAGCTTGTGACACAGAAACAAATGTAAAGCTCACCTCTATAATCCTGTGAGCTCCGAACAAAAAGGCTATGTTAGCTTTCATCTGCCTGTGGTTTTGCTGTCCAGAGAGAGGAGATCTGTGCTCCTTTGTTCTAACATGACCTTTCTTCTCACTGTGGCTCTCGTAATAAAGCACAATGGCAAACACTTTCTGTTTGATTATGGGACGTTAACGAGGTGCTTAGCTAAAACGTAGGCTTTATTCTGCATAAGGAATTAGCGCCCTTCTCCGGAGGAATGTGAACAAATAGGAAGCCCAATCAAACATTTGGTTGTTTATTAGGAAATGTCACAGATTTATGTCTGATAAAATAATCCAATTATCTGGGAAAATAAATCATTAAACTAATTCTGACTTTAATCTTTTAAAAAATGTTAATAATCGGCCAGTGGAGCTAGTATTTTTTTTATCAATGCTAAAATAATATTGACTTAAACAAGCTCCTGACTTACTGAAAAGTTACTTGTAATTTAGTTTTGTCTTATTTTAACTGTACTGAGACATTTACAGTAGAAACTAGACCAGAATTATTTGGTAAGGTTTGTGTTTTTGCAGTGTAAGCCTGAGTGTTTTACATGGATGTGGAGGAGCTTTGGCCTCTCTTCTCTGAAGAATTGTTCAACTTCAGCCACATTGGAGGATTTTTGAGCATCAAGGATTTGATTAAAGGTCATGCAGTTTTGCACCTTAGTTTTTAGATGACAGAAAAAAATATTTTTAGCATATGGCTATTATTAGCAAAATCATAGAACCTGATATTTTTTCAGTGGAAAAGTGATAAGTTGCTGTACTTCCTACATGTGACCAGACACATTTTCTTTTCTTTCCCTATGTTTACATCCACAGAACGCACATTTTTCATTTCTCCAATATACATGTCAGGATTGGTGATATGTGACAGCAGCTTATGCAAAGAAAATCTCCTTGACATGATCTTAAAGCATCAGCTGCCATTGTTGTCTGTTTCCAATTTGTCTAAGTACATTTGCAGAGTAAAGCAATCCAGTCTGGTATCCTCTGTGGCCTGCAGGCATGCAGCTGCCTGGAGTCTGACAGCAGAAAATGCTCTCCAAAAATCAGAAAACTAATTTAGTTGCCTATGGCTCTGATGTACAAGCTGACCTTATTAGGAGAACCTTGGCCTTTCTATTCCCGCCTCAGGAAAAGTGGCCTTCTGTGCAGAGCTGGATTCCAATGCCTCCTCAGCCCAGAACAGGAACGAAATGCAGAGTGAGTGAGAGAACAAGGTGTGTTTCCACCTCTTTTGCTGCCTCAGTAAACAGGTGTTGCAATCCACTCATGTGTAGTGGCACACTTGCTTTATTACAATGTGGGACTTCTAATAGCTTTTCAGAAGGTAGGAGGTTAATATGAGGTGCAAGAAAGGAGCTGATGGAGCTTCAGCTGGCGTCTTTCAAGAACGGACGGATAAAAATGTGTTTTAGGAAGAAGAGGGAGAGCTGGAACTGAAGGCCCAGGCACTGTGATGGATCACCAACATGCTAAAGCATCTCCGTCATGGTGAACTCTTCCTCAGGATCAATATTTTCTCTCCGTCTTTCCTTTCCCCTCATATCCCTTCATCATCCTTTCCAATTTCCCATTTCTGGAACTGGATTTTCTCTTTCAGCTTCTTTTGGTCTCTTTGCTCCTCTGGCGACTGGCTCACTTTTCATTGCTTTACTTCATGTAGTTTAGGACTCCACCACTCTGATGTGTGTGTCAACCTCAACCAGAAGTCCAGTGGAAGTGCCATACTAATACGGCTAAAGGGAGCGTCTCTGTGTCTCATGGTGACACCGTTATAAATGGCAGGAGCGTAAGGCTCTGCTGGTGGTCAATCATCTCTGCAGGAGCTCATCATGGTCTGTGTGTGTCTGTGTGTGGCCTTCATGCAGTATAAGGACCATTTTTTGCAACAAATACTGCATTGTGAGGACACATTGCTCCTTCTGGGGCCCAAAGCTCAAAGCAAGAGCTTTTGTTTTTGGGTTGAGGGTTAGATATGTAAGGGTCAGGGAAAGGGCTAGAAATATGTGTGTAGTCTGCAAAAATACTACATACCAAGTGTTTTTGGTGTAGTTTATATTGCAAATATATTAGCACACTTGAAATAGAACAAAGAAAATGAACCTTTTTTAAGTCAATAATTTCTTAATATTGATTAAAAAAGGTTCTAGTTACATTGCAGGTTATTTCACTTAAAACATAAAAATGTCTTGTTACGAGTGACATAATGCATCAGTGACACTCGTAATTTTTTGACTGATAACAATCTCCTATATCTTGCTGAAAAGTGTAAGTTAATTTTGTCCTAATTCAAGTGTGCTAAGATATTTGCACTAGAGACTAAAATATATGGTAAGGTTGTCTGTTTTTGTAGTTTACTGGTCCAACTATTCTATTTGATCCATTTTTGACAAACTTACTAACCTTCTGAAGACAAATGCACTTTATAGGGCTCAAACCTATAACACCTGGTCCTATGGTGGACCCCTTGTATACGGTTAGAGGTATGATATGAATTAGCTTTTGACTAAGTTTAAGGAAATGAATAGACCATTATTGCTTCAGATTAATGAAAATATCTGGATTAGAGATAAATGCAGTTAATAAAATGAACTGAAGTCAATGCAAAGTCCTTATATGAGTGGAAATATAAATTTGTGTGTGAGAGAGCATGCATGTGCATGAATGCATGTTGGGACGTTGCTTGCCTAGCGTGTCTCACAGGTTTACGGTGACTCTAGGTGAGCAGGACAGCCGCGCTGTGGACTAAACAGATCTGCAGGCGGAGTGAAGACGAAGGGAAGAAATGACAGCCCTGAGCTTATCTGACCACTTCTGCCTTGTTATGGCTCCCTGATGTGAGCACCAGGGGCACACAAACCAGACAGTTATTGCCTTGCACCGCCTCTCCACTCTGTATTCTGCTGTCTTACAACTGAGTGTTACGACTTCCACTGAGGACTGTTATCTGTTCGCGTGGGCCTCTCATTTCATTTTCTGTGCTTTGTGTTTCTACGTAGCTAATCAGGGATGCATGGATGAAAAATTGTGCTTCACACTCATTAGAAGATGAATTTTATAGGTTGTCTAATTTTTAGTCAATTTAACCTTCCCTAACATGAACAAATTAGTTTATAAAGGCACTGTTAAACTAAACTAAAGTATCATTGAAAATACACCATCATAAGCACATAGAGTGAAAAACGGGCATCATCAGGACAAATTTACTATATTTGTACCTATTTCATTGTTTGCATGTAATACATTTGGTCAATTCATAGTTTAAATCAGTGTCGACAATATAACTATATTCACTTCAAAAACATGATACCTTACTAAATGTCTTTGATCGAGTTTCAAACATCTTATTACACTTGAAATAAGACTAAACTTACAAGTAACTCTAAGAGCTTGTTTTAAGTCAATAGTTCCTTAACATTGATGAAAAATAGCTCGATTAACATACTTATCGATTAACATACATCTACAACATATTTGTTGTAGATGAAATAATCTACCAGTGGAACTATTTTTTTAAATCAATATTAAGGAATGAAAAGAAGCTCCTATGTCTTCCTGAAAAGTCACTTGTGAGTTAGTTTTGTCTTATTTCAAGTTATTTGCACTAGAAAATAAACAAAAATTACTTGGTAAGATTTTCTGTTTTTTGTTGTGTGAAGAGTTTTCAAATACGACCTGCCGACCAGGAGTCAACAACCTTTGTAATCCAAAAACCAAGCACCAAAATAAAAAAAAAGAAGCTCATCCATCCATCTGTTCATCCATATACTTCTCATTATTCCTACTTTAATATATTAAAAATGTTCTTCACGTAATAGTCTGATCATAAATGTTGCAAATTCATTAAATGCAATAAGAAAATAATCTGCATGTGTGTAATTAACCTATAAAAATTTGGTTTTTTTTTCATGAAACTAGTTACTTAACTAAATGAACTTATTAACAATATTATAATTTATTGAATATTACTGGCCTCCAGGGATTTCTAGCTATTTTTTGTCTGCCACTTGTAACCATGATCTCATTATTTTGTTCGTTGGTCTGTACTTCATGTCCCTGTTGAGGGTCTAAATGTTCCCACAGTATTAACATTCAGAGAGTCTTGTTTCAGGTCTTTCTTCATCACAAAAGACTAACTTCTAACTTCTCCCACTCCCTCCGACCAACACTTGAAACAAGACACCAAGAACATCCTCTTTTGCTTTGACTTGCAGTTGCAGAGAGTTATGCTTAGGTTGTTGACAAAAATCTGAAAAATAAAACACTGAAGACATTTAGGGCCTTTCTGTGCAATGCAGTCGATCAATTTACCGTGCAATGAAATCAAACCTTCAGGCAATTACGCTCTGTAAAGTGCAGCAGAAGAAGAACCTGTCAATGATTCAATTATCTTTTACTTTTCAAAACTGAAAACGCATTGACATACCAAATGCCAAACCAGAATTGATTGTGATTGCCTGAAAACAAATCCGTGCTCTGTCATATAAAACAGAACTCAGGACTGCTGTGTCTCACAGCAAGGACAGCTCTTCAGCTGGAGTTTGTCCAACATGCTCTTTGTATTTATTAGTCTTCCTATAAAGCCCCCAAAATAACAGAAACAAGCTAAACAATCTCCTTGGAGACAAACATGGTTAGTGGCACTGGCTGCAGAATTAGCTTGCTTTAAAAATCTGCAGGTCTTCTCTCAGCACCAGATGTCATGAATCACTACAGAGGATCATGCAGATTATTGGAATAACATCAGCAAACTGGTGGGTGGTAATCTCTCCACAGCCGTATTGGTATTGCATTTCTCCTTAAGCTGCTGAACAGCAGCCTATATCTCCAAAAAAAATATGGGCCCCCTCTGTTATTTTTTCTCGTGCTGTTTGCAGAAATTGTTAAATGAGTCACTGTGCATGCAGGTGGATAAATGTTGATATTGCATCATCTGTCAGGGATGGGGGAAAAAAAACCGAGTTAGCTTACTGTGAAGCCTGAAACACTTCACCTATGAACACTGACTGGTGAAATGCAGCGTCATCAGTCCTGCCTATAAAAGCTGCTCAGCCAGTCAATGCAGTCTGAGTTCATGCTCTCCTCCCTGCCCAGTCAGAGCTATTTTTAGTTCCCCTGCACAGCGAAGCTCCAGCTACCTGGATATGAGGGCTTTGTCACTCCTGCAGGCTCGAGCACCACTGATCTATCCAGCTTTACAGCTTCCTGCTTCCCCAGCTACGGCTGCAAAACACCTCCTGCAGTGATGGAAATGAACTGAGACAGGGAGGAAATACCAAGAAATAAAGTAGAGTGCCTCAGAAAGAAAATATCTGACTTTTTAGAGCTGCACAGGTAATTGTCAAAGTAGAGCGTGAGTTGATCAGAGGTACTATATTTTGTAACTGATGTGAGGTAAAAGATTAGACACATATTAGAACACAATAACAGACATATATGTGTGTTGTGATGAAGTTCCTTTTAACTGCTACACCAGCTCAGAGAGCTCAAAGTCTCTTTCTTGCGTTTTACATGCATTGTTAGTTCCAGAAGGTATGTTTTGTTTGTCTTTCTCCTGCAGGTACACAAACCGGCGTCTATTAATTCAGCATAATATTATTCAGAATTCTCCAGCATGGTAAACAAATGTTCCAAACATTCATTTGAAATGACTGCGCTGCAATGCCACGGTGCATTAAGGATGTTTAAATGCAGCGAGCGCTTCCAGAGACTCTCCTGGAGGTTCCTGTTACTCCTGACACTTTCTCTTCTCTTCTTGCTTCCACTTTTGGATTAATCTGCCGCCGCAGCCACATGGTGTCACACATGAGGTTCATGCTTTGATCCATGTTGCATCACTTGCTTTTTGCTTTTTGGCATCCGAATTACTTCTGACTTGTGCTAGAAGAAGGTGAAACATTAGTACATGCTGTTACCATAATGACTAAATTACATCTTGTATATTTTATCATATAGAACTATCTTTCTGAAGGTCGGCTTTGTATAACTATCATTCTATAATCAAACGCCAGTAGCAGCCCAGATTATTCAAAAATGAGGACTAAATAATTTTTTTAGGGCTTTTATGATAAAAATGTTTGTCTGAACTCACCAGACAATACAGCTGGACGTTCTTATATTGAATTGAATGAAGAGTTTCATTAAAGTTGATTATCTTCCATATCAAAAAGCCTGGAAATAATCCACAATTAGTCAGAAATGTAAATCTTAATTGTTGCAAACTTTAGATGGAATTGTTGTGAGATTGAAGATATAAATATCAGTCATAAGATGATTTTTCCAGTTAAACTGTTTTTTTCTTTAATATGTCTTTATGTTATGTATTAATGCCAATTAGTTTTCTCTAGTCTGATTTTGTGAATGTATGACAGCTCAAATAGTGATCTTTATTTTAGTATAAGTTTATTGACATATAGTCACTGAAATATCTCTAATATCTCTAAATTTATCATAAAACACCAAGCAGTGGTGTGAAGGTAACACATCTACATCCTATTGTGCAAAAATGTTGCAATCTCAGGACAAATGCAACATGTCTGTTTTATGTGGCAGCTTGACGACGATGACAGGGAAAGAACATAATGAAATAAATACTGGGAAATTATTCTGTCTTTCTCCACAACAATATGCTCTTACAAGCAAGGAATAATTTAAGTCTTTGAATGTTTTTTACTTGATCCTTAAATGATGCAATATTTTTAATTTTTGAGCTTTTTTTCTCTTTAAGATTTGTATTTTTTTTCACATTGAATACTATTTCACTCGATTCTCTCCACCCTTTGTGTAATATCATCAGTAGACCTCCAACAACAGCTGCCTGCGTTGAAGTGGATTGAAATAATTCCCACTGGCTTTCTGTAGCACAGTAATAGCACATATTCAATATGTAGGCAGAAAAAAAGATAATCCTAAAAACGCCTCTGGCGTCGCCTCTGGCTGCAGGGCCAACACACAAGTGCACTCTGTCTGCGTTTGCTTTCCTTAGAGAAGCACGTCTGTCTGAATTACATTTTAGAAAAGGCATCAGGAGGAATTTTATTCTGACAGCAGAAAAACAGTCAATTCTAATTTCATAAAACAAGACTCTTACAAACTGTGCGTGTCCAATTCTGTTTATTTCCTTCTCCTGTGTTAATCACAAGTGTCTCCGTTGTCCCTGACCAGATGCCAGACCCACCACCCACTGAGCTCCCTCTATATGGAGGGTTACCAAAACATAACCACCTTCCACAGGAGCGGAGTGTGAAACGTTTCAGATTACAGAGGGATAAAAACAGAGGCAAAGTGCTGCTACAATCTGCAAAACACCTTGGAAATATTTGACCAAAAGGCTCAGGGATTGGTATGCAGAGAGGCTGAAAGAAGTGAATTTGCTTTGACACTGTATTCCTACAATCAATACGTTTTACTTGTCTGAACATTATAATCATAAACATCACTATATGATAATGAGCTTTTCTCGTGATGGATTAACACAAATTAGAGGATGGCTATGAAGTGGAAAGAAAATTTAGTTGGCATGCATTTGTTTTCCTCAGTCCTCTACAAAACATTAACTCATTTGAGAACTCACTATTTCGTAGAGCCACATCAAAGTCTTTGGAAGCAGCTTTACGGTTCTGCAGATTGATTTTATTTATTTTTTTTTGCTCATTCCTATTTGCAAAATAACAAAAGGAAATGAGCTTTTGTTATTTTGCTTACTGACACAGAGTGTGAGTGATTTTTTTTAAGTTTTGATTCTGAGTTGGATTTAGGCCTGGAGGTCTTTCAACACATGAATATGCTTCACTGCAACCTGTTCTATTGTAGCTGCAACTTTACTTTTACGGCAGTTGTCCTGTTAAACTATAACCAGATTCATGGTCCTTTGTAAAAAAAAAAAAAACATTCCCACTGCATGATGTTGGCACTTTTAGCTCCCCCCACTCCTGGTATTTAGCATTTAGGCTAAAAACACCGTTGGTCTCATTTGATCAGAGCACCTTCTACAACTGTCTGTGATTTCTCCTACAAATTGCAAACATGATTTTTTTCATATCTGTCTTTTCATGGCAGCTTTCTTCTTTTTAAATCTCTGCTGGAAATGTCTGATTTGGGAAGTGTGCAAATAGTAGTTTTTCTTTCTGTTAGACAGATTCTCCCACCTGAGCCGTGAATCTAGAGCAGGGGTGTCCAAAGTCGGTCCTGGAGGGTCGGCATCTTGCATGTTTTAATTCTCTCCCTGGTGGTAGTAACAACCTTTTCAGCTTGTCAATGTTCCTCTTAGGCCTTCTAACGAGCCATCATTTGATCCAGGTGCGCTAAGAGAGAGAGCGCTAAGGGAGAGAACTAAAATATGCAGGATGCCGACCCTCCAGGACCGACTTTGGACACCTCTGATCTAGAGCCAGCATGGGCCTCTTTGCTGCTCACCTATTTGGACCTGTCGATGTCATGGCTTGTTGGGTTTTGTAGTTGTGTCATGTTTGGCTTGGGATAATGTTTTAACCCTGCTTTAAACTTCTCCAAAACATTCTCTCTGAGTTATGGGTCCATAACACAAATTGATAAATCTCAAATTACTGAGGCATCCACTCAATATTTATAAGTATGAGGTGTGAGTAAAGTTTTCTTCTTTCCACTCCTTTGAATTGGAATAGTCAAAGTTTTTTCCATATATTACTCTATGTATTTGTGTATAAGTGGATGTAAATCTTTTTTTTTTGTTTGTTCCTTTTTTTATCTTTTAATATGCATTTTTTTATTTTGGGTACAAAAAATGCAAAATACAAATGTACTTTTCAGATTTTATTTGTAAGTATAGATGTTTTTTAATCTTCACAATTATGCACCATTCATCTGCTGTTGATGATCACATGAAATCCCACTGACTTGGGAGATGTGGGGGGGAAATGTCAGTTTGTTTCTTAATTGGTTCAATTTGAGTTAATTGTTTGAGTATTTGCCTTTCTGGGTTTGTCTCAACAACGTGGAGCAGAAAGGGAGACAAATGGTCCTGGAGCATTAAGACGTGTAATACTTTTACTGTTTGATTGACCTTATTAGTTTAGTTTTAATAATTTGCATGCATTTGTTGGATCATTTATTGATTGCTAGGCTGGTATAAGTAGTGTTTGTTTGTTGTTTGTCTTGTTTTAGATCACCCCTTTACCTGGTCTAAGTGTTGGAACTTGCCTCAGGTATAAATGTCAGCTTCTCTGCTTCACTGTGTGAAGGGTGTCGGTGTAATGGTGACCCGGAGCCCCCAAATAAACCCACCTCAACTACATTCTGTTGCCTCGCCTCCTTACTGAATGCAGAGCCTCCGCCGGTCAAAGTTTAAAGGTGTCGCCTCTTTCAGTGCATTGTGAAATGAAAACACCTCACATCCTCATCACTATCAACTCGGCTGACGGTTTCGGAGACGCTCACAGGTTTTGCTACGTACTGTTAATCCTATAGGAGGCAGTGTGGATTAGCTCAGTGGAGGCCACTGGTCTCTCAGCACCAGTCACAGATCACATCAATCACAGCCTCAGAGTGGAGACAGCAGAACACAGAGAGAACTTGTGTAGATATCTGCATGTATATATGGGCTTTGACACCCGTCGTCATTACTTTAGGCTCCTCAGTAATGCAATATGTGCGGCTTGGATGTTTAATTTTACCTGTGCTGCCAGCTTTTCTGTAACTTTATAACTGCCATGCTGCAGCTACTGTTAATGACATTTATTCATAGAAAGCAACGACGCATAGATCTCCCACTTCAAAGGGAGGAGGAAAGGTTGGTGGGTGGGTGAGCCAGCTTTCAGTAGTTAGCTGTCTGTCTTCAGGTGAAAATACTGTAAAGCATCTCTAGCATGAATTATTTATGAAAAATGTTGAAATGAATCTTTGAGTTTGCACAAAATAATGGATTTCCTTTGTGCTCAGCCCATGAAAAAAAAAAACAGTAAACGGGATGTGGTGTATGAAATTGTTGCTGTCATTTCAAGTTCTTCTGTTATGCTTGCCGACTTTTCGCCAATACTCACACTGAGCCTTGTCAGTTTTAAACAATTTCAGAGAAGAAGAGTTTATTAACCCAAATTGTGCCTCGTGCTTCTGTCTTTGTAGAACGTCTGGGAAATATATATTTTTAATAAAACACTTTCTTTGCAGTTAGAGTCTGTGCTGGATAAAGCTTCCCAGGCGGAAATGTTGGCCGTTTGCTGTGTGGTTGCATGAATGGGTGTAGTGTAACAGAAAGTGTAGCTGTGACTGAAGTAAGTGGAGAGGGGCTGCTGTATGTTTGCACTGAGCTGCCCTTGGGGCGCAGGTTCAAAACGGCAGCTCAGGATCAATCCCAGTCTGAGAGCTCAGCCTCCAAGCAAATAATAAGTCTGTGGAAAGCAAGAGAGAGAGAGAGAGAGAAAGAGTGAAAGAGAGAGAAAGAGAGAGAGAGGGGGAAAGAGAGAGGGAGTCCCTTTAAAAAATGTGTGTATTGGTTTAGTTTGTGGGATGAGTGCCCAACTATGCAAAGTGTGCATCCATGTGTTAAAATGTGGAACATATAAATGAGCTTTAAAACATAGCCATAAATGCCAGGTTTTTCTTTAGCTCAGGATTTTATTTATTTAGAAGAACCAGTAACACTTTATTTGAAGGGGGGTGAATAAGACTGTCATGACACTGTCATAAACATGACATAACTCCTGTCATGAACATGAATAAGCTTTCATGAATATTTATGACTGTTGTCATAAAGCGTCATTCGGTAAATTACGACACTTTTAATACAAAGTTACCATTATTCAAAATGTTGTCATTATGACACCCTCCTTCAAATAAAGTGTTACCAAAGAACCTTTATGTTTCTCTTTTATGATCAAAAATTATTCCCCACCGATCTGCTAATCAGCTGCTTGCATCAATGCTTAAGCGATACAAGATTTGGTGTCATTTATCAACTCCCCCAATCACAGAATTAAGAGAACATTCAGCTTTAAGTCAATGACTCCCTTCTATCAACTGCCATGCGTTTGAACTGAAACATACATAGTGTTGTCTCCAGCTAAGCCAGGCTATCACAGTTTTTTTTTCTGAAAAATTCTCCTTCAAAACTTCCAGACTCCATCTATGCTGCACTAACATGATCATTTGTTCCAGGATTTATGAAAAGTCTAATCAAATTTTGCAGCAATAACCCAGAAAAATTACTTAATCTCATACTGAGCTGATGAATTTGCTTTCAACTCGGCATGCTGAATGCTTGATATGTTTTCCTTTTAATACATTTTTTGAATGTTTAAATACTGCACCAGTGTCAGCTGTGTAAATCCCACATATACACCAAGTGTCACATTCTGTGGAATGTTTGTGTTTGGGCTTCATTTTGAAATTTGTCTCTTTCCTTAGTTTTAAGATTCTTCTTGTTTTTGTTTTCTGTGCTTGGATCAATCTTTATCAGAGTCATTGTCTTTAGCTCTAGTTATTTTCTACAGTTTTTATTTTATTTTGAAACTGGTACTTTATCTTTGTTTAATAAATTTATGATTCCTGTGTCATAATTTCTTTGTTATATTTTGATTTGAGTCTTAATCTTTATGTAAAGTTATGCCTTTTATTCTGGTTTCTGTCTTTGTTTCCCTTGAATTTTATGTATTTATTTCTTTATTTGTTTTACTATACTTTGAAAGCATTGAAATTAAACTGGCTAATACAAATACGTTGTACAGATACAAAAGTGTATAGAGACATGATGGAGAAGTGTGTTAAATAAAAGGATATTAATAAGACAATAAAAATCAGGTCACATTAAAATCAAAAAAGGATGAGAGACAAAAACCATCTAATCTCATTTTGAACCTTTATTTTTACTTGGTTTCAGAAACAAATACCCTATATGTTAAAAACATTATTCATTTCTGAATAAAACCTTTTATTTGTAAATTCATTGAAGAAATAATCGTCTCCATTTGATAAAATCTTTTATGCTTCCACAGTATCTTAAAAAGAACAAGGATGATATAATTTGCTTTGTTGTCTTTTAATTTGATACAATTAAGCTTCATTTTATTTTTTTAATCACCAGTGTAACAGTTACCAAATAAACTCAGGGTCTGCTACCCAACAAGTATTTTTCTGTTATTTTTCGATAAAGAAAGTAAACTCTTACTTTACTTTTGTAATCATTGAAACTATTTTTGAAACGTTTATGGGGGAAAAACTGTCAGCAGTTCTGGACAACAACAAAACTCTCTTATTAAAATATCTCATTAATAATATCGCAGATTATTTTATAGTGCAAGCCAGCAGAAACTAGTTTTCAACATATATTTTTGAGAACCTTACATTAAGTTCTCCACTTCTTAGGGGAATATTGTTATAGGCACTTATAGCTACTGAGAGGACTAGAAAATAAGAAAAATTAGGATATAAATCATGCTTTCAGATTCCCAGAGTTGCCTGTTGTCAGTACGAGTGTGTGGCTGTGTATGACTCTATACGCACAGAGGAAACGCAAGTTAACTAAATATCAAGGGCAAGTAGAAAAAGGTAAGGTTGACTGTGAAAGGTAATTTGGCTCTCTAGAGGAAAAAGCCTGAACTGTAATGGGGCGCTCAGGTAAAAGCTTTACACGTATGGGGAACATGTGCAGCAGGTAGATAAGAGAGACTTCCTATCCCTGCCTATTTGTATTTGTGTGGCTGTGTGTTTGTGCCTGTGTGTGCGGAAGAGCAGGTGTTCGGTCTGAGTGTGTGTTTGGCCCCGGTCGCCACGTAGAAGCCAAAGGCCTGGAACGGCGCTGCAATGCTGCGATACCTGGCGCCAAAAAGAGAGAGATGGAGGGTGAAAGGGGCTGAGAGAGGCAGAGGGGGGGAGGGGGGCGACTCCGCAGGGACTCGGCAATCAGGAGACATGGCAGCCGCTTGGCTTCCAGTTATAATGGATGAGTTGAGGTCTTCCCGTGTTCCCTGTGGGCTTTGTTTGGCTCTCCCATCTCTACCCTCTGCTGTGCTGCCCAGGCTTGCAGCCAAACCCCATGGTGCACAGACATTTACTTCACATGTACACCTCCTCAACAGTCTTGTTTATTTCATCTCATTGATCTGCTTTATCGTTTCCCTGATCTCCTGTTCAGCTCTGCGTCTCCCTGGGTCCCTGCTTGTTTTGTCCTCTGCATAAATTCCCCCCTTTTGGTTTCTACAGCAGCTCACTCTCCCATGTCACCTTTATCTGTATCCCCTTTTGTCCTTTTACGAACCTCGTGCTGCCTATGAAGACAAACATTTTTTAAAAACATCGATGCAAACTTGGTTTTCGGACACCATCCAGAACCACGGAGGGATCCGGTCGGCAGAAAGGGCCGTGCAGACGAGGGTGGGGGGGAGAGAGACAATCAATTAATCTGATCAAGCGCTTTAGGAAATGGAGAGCGTAAGCGCTCCTGGGGGACGGATATCTATCTCCTTGGGATGATTGAATTACGCAGAGAGAGAGAGAGAGTTGCAGAGCAGGGAGGACTGAAAAAATGAGGTGGTTAGGGTGACCGAGGATGAGAGCCCATGTGCTTGAGAAATGCAGTGTTGGAGTATTTCCAAGAAAAAAAGTGAAGAGACAGAATGAAAAACAGCCAAAGAGAGGAGTGGAAGAAGGATGATGTCATAGCGGAAAAGCAATGAGGAGGAAGGAGTCCGTACTTCTCTCCTCCACCCATCTCTTGATTTGGATTTTATGTTTCTTATCTTAAGATGGTGTATTGGAATGTGTTTTACTACACGGCAGGAAATACATGCATCATTTTGATATGAAGTCAATTCAAACATCTCATTTCTATGTTATCATTTAGTTTAAACAAAATATAGAGACAGTATTGGTACAGAGCAAACTGCAGCGGATTCACTACAGGATGTAAATATGCAGAGTTCTACAGAGAATATAACAAAAATAACTTTTAAATCATATTGAAAATCAGTGACTATTTATAGAAAAAACTCTTGTTCTGTCATAGGAATATTGGGCATTTCCTCTATGCTTGAAAATGAGTTTTGGCACATCTGACATCAACCAGGGGTCGATGAGATGATTCTGCATCCTGACTGGGGTCCAGTACTGCCTAATTGAATTCATTAGACGTAATCAACATGCTGCACACCTGTTTATATAAAGTCACACAGTTGTTGGCAAATGCTCGAGCCAAAACAAAGCGAAGAGGTGGAGGAACCTTCTGCAGACCTGAGTGTTTTTGCAGGTGTAGTTTTAGAGAAGCATGTAAGCATTTTGTAAGAAACAAAAATGTTTGTGGTCACTGGAATGGAAATTCAGATTATCTCTGGAGCTTCACTTCACCATGAGACTTCTTTTATTAAAAGGCCGGACAGAAGCTGTTTCTCACTAAACACCAGACGTCAACTCACCATTCTCATTCTCAACATTTTAGGAAGCTGATATTTTTGGACAAAGATCCCAAAAGAGCATTTGCTGGAACTCAACAAGTCCATCTCCGAGGGAAAACAAGGAATGAGTTGCAGAGTCGCTGCAGGAAGTTTGGGCTTTTCCTCCTGGACTTATTACACCTGCAACCTGCTCTCACATATGCAGAAGATGTTTTCCTTCCACTAAGCTTTCCATTGATGTGCTTACATACTGCGCTCTGTAAACTATCAGATATACGTAGATAATGCCAGTGATATATGCTGTAAAACTATGAAGTCCTTGTGATTGTATAGGTCATAACATCTAAATAACATAACATTTCTATATTAAAAAGTGTTTTTTATTATAATGTTAAAATTTCCAGAGGAACTCAATTATGGATTTTCATTAGTTACAAGTAATCAAGAATAACAAAAATTGTAAAAAAGAAAAGATGTCAATAGGGGTAATACGTTTTACTTTTTGAATTTAATTACTGAACTAAATTAAAATTGTGATAATTTAAGATTAACCTGTAAAGTTAGTTAGTGGGAATCACTGATGTATTAAAAATAGATATCAATTAGGTATAAAAACATTTTCCACATTAACCAGAACTTCAGCACTGCAAAAACACAAAATTTTACCAAGTATTTTTGGTCCTGGTTCTAATGGAAGTATCGTAATACCCTTGAAATGAGACAAATATTAAGTAGCTAATTCCATAAAATTGGGAAGGAAGTATTTGTTCCATTGGTTAATGACAAGGCAGTTTCAAATTATTTACCTAAACTCCTATATATTGAGGAAAGGTTGCTCATAAGTCAGTTTTGTCCTATTATGATATTTGCACTAGAAACAAGACCACAAATATTTGGTCTAATTTTGTGTTTTTGCAGAAAGGTTTTGTGTTCTTAACATAAGAAGAAAAGGAAAAAAACACTGGACTGGCTTTGGAAAATCACATAAAAGTTTGCCACTATGTTGAGCTAAAATAATCTTAGAACTTCTTCCTGTTTAAAGCAGAACTGTTTAGTTTTGCACGTTTACAGCAGCTGTTTTTCAGACTCAGTTCTGCCAGAGTGGTTCCTTTCCACTGATTTTCTCCAGAAAATGACCCACTCTTTAATTCTGTTGAGTGCGAATCTTCTCCTCATCGGTGAGCAGTGAAGCTTTGTGGGGAAACCTTTGAACAGATAGAATAAAACGGGGTTAACCGTGCGTTTTCTAAACTCCCCGGCAGAAAGCTGGATACTCAGGGGGGATAGTTCTGTGTCATAAGGAAAAAAGATGAGAAACAATAAGAGGGGAGAATATGAACAATCCCCTTTGGGCTTTCTCTGAGAAAACAAAAGAGGGATAGAGGGAGTTTAGATTAGAGAAGTGGAAAAAAGCAGCAGGCATCCTCACTGAAAATGAGAGATGAGAAAAGGGGAGCTGATGAGGGAGGAGGAAGAGGCAGCCTCCAACAAACAACGCTGGCTAACCATCAGGACATGCAGAGGCTGCCTCCCTGGAGGGAGAGAATTGGTGGATTACTGCTGAGAGGAAACCCGATGAGCGGCGCCACTTCCAGGCTGCTGGTGTGACTGCAGGAATGAAGGGACTGCTGGAGTCCAGGTATCCAGCGGAGAGCGCTTGTCTGTGGATCGTGAACTGCTCCACCGCCTGCCACCCCGAGCCATTATTCATAGCACATGAACGCCACATGAGGCTGATGATGGTTGTTTAGCCTGTGGGCCTTCCTCTCCTTCTCTGGCATGAGACAATAGGAAAAAATGGATTTTGTGGAGAGCAGCATATTGTAGGAGAAGCGTCTATTTTTGAAGATGATTGTCAGAGGAAATCAATGTTAAACAATTTACTTCTTTAATTCTGCCTTTAGTCTGATCGTGACTGAAAGTGACCAAGGTCTGATTTTCAGAATCGAAGGCATTTAAAATGGATTGGTTAGATTGTTACCTACAAGAAGCACTGTGTTTTTCTTCTTTGAAAGGGAAATAGCTTCTGATAAATTATGTTAAGACAAAGACATGGTAGCAAAAAACATTCAAAATATACGTCCAAGTCAACACAAAATATTACATCAGTTTGAGCTGCAAAATAAAAACTTCAAACTTGACTTAAACTCATGATCTGAGACTCAAGTCTAGTAAAAGTTTTAACTCATAATAAAGAGGGAAACTAGCATACTATAGTATATAGCATGTTAACCTGAATAGTAATAACATTTTCTAGTTCCACTGGCAGATTATTTCACTTAAAACTATTTTTCCATTAAGTGAAAAAATCTGCCAATGAAACTAGAACTTTTTAAATCAACATTCAAGAATAATTCGAAACAAACTCCCACATCTTTTGAAAACTTACTTGTAAGTTATATTTGTCTTAGTTCTTATTATGTCTCGTAAATACGATTTTGTGTTTAGAAAAAGAAAGTAGGTGAACCAACCCAACTGAATCGCTTCAATTAGTAACAAGTCATTCAATTAAGGTTATAGTTAGTCTTACTCAAATCATTTAGTTTATATTGAAATAAACTAATAAATGATCTTTTTTTTTGCTGAGTCAGCTTTTATTTTAGAGTAGTTAGACAGGAAAATTGTAATGAAAGATGACAAAGACATGCAGCAAAGGTCATCAGACTGGGAATTGAACCTGCGACAGCCGCGTCGAGACTAAGGCCTCGTTATGTGAGTGTTACTCTGCCCTGCGTCACCACGGCACCCTGGTTGGTTCAGAATCTGGCCCTGGTGACATCAGACGTAGAATACGTAATAACTAAGTTAAACATTGTTAACCTTTAAGTTAATTCAACACAAAGACGTTAAACCAAAAGAATTAAGTGAGATTAATGTAGATAAGTCCATAACATGAACTGCAGCTCAAACACACTTTTCAGAGTGTGTGTATTGTGACCTTTAAATCACTGATCAGTTACCATTAGCCACTTCTTCCCTCCGTTTCTTGGTTGGTTCTCGTCTCAACCTCTCGACACCCTGTTGATCTCAGCTCTGCCTGAGTTTCCTTCATCTCCATCCCCAGCTGCTGCCCCTCACATCTGGCACCTCCATGCAGATGGCGCCTAAAATAAATGCGTGCAAGCTCGCGTAGGAAAACACAGGACCGTGACGGCGTTCTGACAGATGGGGGGGGAAGCCCAGGGTGGTTGGGGACGTGAATTGATAGATGACATCACAGTGGGAAGGGTGAAGGAGATGGTGGAGAGTGGAGGGTGACTACCAAATTAGACAGAGACAGAGGACGAGACAAAGAAGAACATGGTGTGTCTGCCAAGGCTACAAATCAGGTCCCCGAATGCAGCAGCGACGCTTTCACCCCGCCCTCTCGGAAAATAAGCCAGAGATCTATTGATTGGCACTCGTATTTGCTAGTGGGCTGCAGCTCAAAATGGAGCCTTTAATTAACTTAATGGACCGGCTGCAGCTGTGTGTGAGCCAGTGGGCGAGGGATAGAAATAGATAGGGGGAAAAGGAGCGAGAGCATAAATAATAAGTGGGGTTAACTGCAGACCCTTCCTACCATCAGTCAGGCTGGGTTGGAAATGCAGAGGAAAGATTATTTTATTCTCCGTTTCTTGTTTTCCAGATGTTGAGGAATGTTTGTGCTTTGGGTTGAACCAACAAAGCAACTGACGGGTCGTGTGTGTTGGGTCTGTAAAAGGTTTTTTTTTTTTACTGAGCCTTTATGAGAGTTTGTCTGCTCTCCCCCGCTCCACTATAACCCATTCTCATTCTTGTCCAGTCATTCACTCTGTCAAAGGTTAATTGGTTTGGAAATGATTCGATTCATTCTCAAAGTTAATGCTGTTATCATGCTTTTGTTAGAAAAAAAAACGAGAAAGAAAAACTACCCCCAACATGCACTTAAGCTTAATTTAAAATAAAGGAGGAAAAAAAAAAATCCAATTTAATTTTTTCCCCCGTCTTACTCCGGCCCAGGCTTGTCCCCACAAGTCTTTTCCTTTAAATTATGGCAGAATTTCATTACCTTGAAAGCTTTTCTGTCTCCTCCCTCTGCTTCCCTCCCTGTCTCCAATACTTTGAATGGATCAGGACTAATGTCTTTCTTGTAACCTCAAGGTCGGGATATTTGGATCCTTGGATGTGCTCAAGGGTCCCTGTGATTAATGTGCTGTACAAAGTACCTTGGAATAATGCGCTGGATGATGACTGCACAGAGCAATCCACTGTGCACACTTGCAGATACACAGACATGACTACATCCAGCGGAGGTACATGTAGATAGAGGTGCCCCTGTCAATGCCCTTGATGTGGATCAAGGCAGACATTCATATTCAAATAGGGCTACCTGGAGGCGCTATTTCAAATCCCCTCACAGTGCCATTCAGCACTTCCCTCAGGTCCTCCTGGCTTTTCTATGCACCGTTTTCTACATCTTTACTTACATGGACCACAATCAGAGTATTTCTGCTCTCAAAGTTGTGTTTGCTTTTTCACAATTGAATGATTCAGAACATTTTAGGAAAAGATAATCTGAGTAAAGATCAGCGATGCACCGATACACTTTTTTGATGACCGATACAGAGAAATATTACTGAACTGACTTATAAGATTTCTTTTTTAAACACACACACTTATTTGATAACTCTGCACTGGTACAGCACACTTAAAACAACAATAGCTTATCTGAGCATTCAAGGACCTTTCTGTGAAACAACTCCAAATCTGCTTACTCACCAATGCCAGAAAAGCCAGAAAGGAAATAAAGCTTGGGAGGCTGAAATATCTATTTGATACAAAGTAGCCAATCCAGGAACACCATTTGTTGTCCTTGGTGTTGAAGCTGCAAGACTTTATAGATGTTAGCTTCTGCAGCAGAGCTAAAATGGTTTCAACTGTATAATATATATATTTGGTGTTTGAGCCTTTAAAATTTGCAGACATAAGCATCCTTAGAGGGAAACTCAAATTAGTGGATTTTAGCTATTTGCAAAGGTTGTAGTTGGGGTTTAATGTATTTTGGTGCTAAATCTGTCAGTTATTTAAAAACTAACAGAACTAACAGTATCTATTAGCTGAGTTACAGGGAAGCAGTGTAAGGACTTTAGAAATCGCCCTGGATTTAGTGAGAATGTGAGTGAAGTAGACTAACAACAGAAAACAACACATCATGAACACATCAGTTTGTGACCAAAGGCTGAATCACACTTGGGTTATGCTGTAGGATAATGATCTAACGCATATCTGCAAGCTCATCTATTAAAGTTATAAAAACATCTAAAATATAAGTCAAATCAGTATAAATCAAGTTCTGGCCTTGAAAAGCCTTCAATGTGAAAGAATTAAGTAATTCTGCAAAGAATAATGGAGTAAAATTGGTTCACAGTGATGTAAACGACTCGTTGCCAGTGTTTGCAATCATTTGATGATATTTAGGTTGACATTTAGTAGTTTGGATAAATTTGTTTCTCCTTATAAATAAAATTGTCACAGAAGGAATCTGTAGGGAATATTCTTCTCACAGTCCTTTACTTCATATTTCATTCTTTTTCTAGACACTGGATGATTAATAATAACTCAAACGTCAAAGAGAGACAGTTTTCCACACACTGGTATCTACAATAAGACAAACATCTGATTATTTCCTAGCTGTTATTTGCTGACACAGCTGCGACGTCTGATAAAATGTGACTTTCTCTGTTTCCATGGCCACCTTGCAGAGGTCCTCTTGGCGGCGGCTGCACACGCCGTCCGCAGCCTATCGATCAGAAACATAGATGCCTCAGTATTGAAGTTGTTTGCTGGGCTGCAGATGCTATCTCTGCTTTTGTTAATTATTAACACTCGGTTCCACAATTCTGATCAATAGTTAATTGAGCCAGCGGGAGTCTGGGAGAAAAACGAAAAACTTTGTGGACCAAAGTGACACAATCTTTAGTGCAGTTATTTTTCTTACTGCTTCATCAAAACATGTAGGGGACGCTTGTGATTAATTTATGCTCAATATTCTTGTGTTTTCTAAGACCAAAATGTTATAGAAACTGGAGAACTCCCAGTTGTTTTCTTGCTTGAAGAAGAAAATCTAACTAGGATGCCGCTTTGCATATCTTCAAGCTTCATAGTCGGTTTAAAGCAGAAGTTTTCACCCGCTCATCATCGGCACGAATTTCTAAATCAGTTATGCAACATATACGGGTAATATTTTCAAAATTCATTGCAGATTCATATATTTCTTTAACCATTCCAGGCTGGAACAAACAAGAGTTAAAAATGGCATTCATTGAGCAACAAGCTCAAACCTCAGAGCACAAAGTGCTACAGCTTCAAAACTTTATGCAGCTCCTGACTATGTTACGCTCAGAAATAATTCAGTGTCACTGTTTGTAAAAAACACCAATCTGGTTTTTGTTTAACAGAGAAATAACAGCATGTAAATACTGAATTATCCCTTGTATAAACACAGCCTCCAGCAGCATAATCCGTTGTGCTGCAGTGGTTTTTAGTGTTATTAAAGGCCCTATTTTACAGAGTTATTAAGCAGGCCCAATTTATCGTCCATCTATGTTTGTAAATGTGGACTGGGCATCTGTCTGAGTGATGTGAGTGTAAGGAAAGGACTGTTGTGGAGCAGCAGCTGCATTTCATTAATCTGTCCTTCAGCACCTAAAGTGACAAGCATTATGAAGCAGTATATGTGCCACCTCGCTTTTACAGGAGCTGCTAAATCTTTATGAGAAGAAATCTACACCATTGTTTCCATTCCCCTTTTTCCCGTTTGAGTGGCACATTAGGCTTTGTTAACTGATGGACGTGTCGATGATTAATCTGGCCGGGTGTTCGACCAGCGCTGCTCGTATTGGCCGGGACATTTCCTTATCTTGCTTCTGCTTCCAGCCTGTCACTGATAAGAGTCGAGGAAGGTGGATAAGTGGGGTGGCAAAAATAAGAAAGATGAAAATAAAACGGGATTCATGATAAAAAAGGAAGAAAGAGAGACTGAAATATCAGATGATTAAACAGAGACCTTTTCTGTTTTGTGTTGGGTGGATAGAGAGCTGTGAAAAAGTAGGGAAAGAAAAGGGAATGAAAACCAAACTTCATCTTGTAAAACAGTAATAACCCTATTGCTAAGTCATGAAACAACTGTGGTGTTATAACTGTGTTATTAGCAACACCCAGAACTTTCTACCATCTGACTTTTAGAACCCGTCAGACAACATGAAGCAGGATAAAATATTTCAAAATGCAACACAGTGTGACTGAACCTAAAGGCATTTAAGGATTAAAAAACTGTTTCTAAGGCCTTCAGAGAAAAAAGAACAATCAAGGTTAAATACACCAGCAGTAGTGTAAGGTGGCTTTGGTGCTCGAAGGATCAGAACAATTTCTCATAGTAATAGAGTGACCTAGTCAAAGTAAGGACTTACATCTAAATGAGATGCTGGAACACAACCTCAAACAAGCCATTGATGATAAACAAAAGAGATAAAATTAAACAATTCTGCTAAGATAAGTGGTTATCATTTAATTCCTAGCAAAGTAAAAAAAAATGCTCACTATCAATTATCACAAGCATTTTATGGCGGATGTTGATCCACAAATGGCACAACCAGTCACTGGATTTTGGAGGCTGCTACTCTTTCAGAGTAAAATCAGAATTAAAAACTCATGTTCGAAATTTCTTTGTTCGGTAATAAAATTCTGCTGAAACATTAAAGGGGAAAAAAAAGCAAGCCCAGAAAAATTTTACAATTAGGTAATAATTATGTACTTATATATGCAGAAATTATGATTAAATCAGAAGCTTCTTGACGATTGGACACCATTAGCTGTATTAAGCTTATTTTAACATCTTTTTCTCGTTGATTTTGTGCGGCTTTGTGTACGTGTAGGAATCCAACACATCCTCTCAGAGAAACTAGTCTATATTTCTGAATGCAAGAAGGACGCTCCAGTAATTTAAGCTCGGATGGATGAGTGATAGAGCAGGCGAGCAGCGTGGAATCCGCCGTGACTCCAGCTTCAATCTGTGTTTGACCTGACCCAGCAGTATTGCTAAATCTGACTTGTTACATGATGGGTGCTCTGGCACACCTCGCCTCGCTCAGACAACCTCTGGCCGCAATCTGGGTGTCTTTGTCAGCGCCGAGCGGCGTGGCCCCCAGAATCGCTGAGGTGGTGAATTTTCCTCCTCTCTCTCGCTCATTGTGAGCCCCTCCTTTTTTTTCCTTCCCAACCTTCACACATCAGCATTCCCCCTCCCAACCCCCCAATGCTGTCACCCGTTCAAGCTGACTCGGACCAGAGGGTTTCTCTACATCAGGGGACTTCAGTCTGGAAATGAAAATTCTTGAGATCATTTTCTCATCGACAATTAGCTGACGCTTCACTGTGCTGCGACTTGAAAAGAATCAAAGCAAGGCAAAACCCCCAAAAAACAGAAGTGAATGAAAGGTGTGACAAGAGGGAAGACTGGAGTTATTAGACAGAAAACGCACAAAGGACACATACGCAAGAGGTTGATTAAGTGGTCTTCTAAAGTGAGAGTGGGCAGCAGTTAGCTGCTCTTCAGTCTCTAGAGAGCCTGTCTCAATTACCCTAATGAGGCAGAATGACTTTAGCTTCGCAGAAAGACTACAGGAGGCAGGGAGCATTACAAGGCCACACAGGAGAGGCTGCAGGACCGACGGCCTGTGTGTGTGTGTGTGTGTGTGTGTGTGTGTGTGTGTGTGTGTGTGTGTGTGTGTGTGTGTGTGTGTGTGTGTGTGGGAGAAACATGTATGAAGTGGATGCCCTGTGAAGTTAAATGGAGCGTGCCGAGTTCCCAATGAGCCTGTGTTAGCTGGCGGACTGACACACAGTGACCTCCCACTGTGCACATCACTTTCTCATCTCGGCTGTCAGCGAATGGCAGTTAACCTCCGTCTGCCCTGAACTCTGGCCTTCACTAAACCAATACATATCTCCAATAAGGGACTCGCAGCGAGAGCGCACAAATCACGACACGTAGTCCTAACTTTGTTTTCTCCGGCCTCATGAAGTCATTTTGTGTTTGTTGACTAGTAAAGATCCAGTGTTGTTATGTTTATTTATGCGAAATGAAAAAAATTCTGTCGGCTCTTTCATATTCGGCCGACAAAAAAAAAATCACAAACTCATTTTTTGTATGTTACTGAGTTGCATCTCAACAAGTTAGAATATCATCGAAAAATGTATTTGTTTTAGTACAGCAAGCCTAAGGTAACCTGCAAATCCACCTGTAAAAATAACTATTTTAAAAGTACCTTTAAAATAGACATATAAAACTCACTTTTCGCACATAGAAATGTATTTCCATTTGGGTTTCTACTGCCTCTACAAATAGTAGACCTATCGCCATTTACTGGCGATAGGTTATTGCTTTATGGTGTCTGGAAACAAGTCACTTCAAAAACCTGCTGATGATGACATCACAAGTCGGCGGACGCTGCGCCATTACCTAGCAACCCAACACAATGCCTGTCATTGCTCCTTTCTCACATACACACTAATCTATTTGGGAATCAAGCATGCATGAAAGACATTTGTAATTATTTAATTGTTTTGAAGGTTTTCTGAATGTTTTAGTTGACAACAGAGTCTTACATTTAGTTTTTAGCAAAGTCTGTACAGTACATGGACATAACTTTACACTTTTCTATCTTTTTTATGATCTAATGTAACATCAACATTTCTGAATAACAAAATTTTGAGTTTAATTACAATTATCAGGAATAACTGTTAGAAATATGTCACTGTATGTATAGTTTTAATTGTTCAAATCCCACAAATTTTAATCATGGTAAGTGTTTGATGAATTATAAAAATAATACTAAAGTAACAACTATTAGTCTGATGTATGTACCTAAATGTGAGGGGCTGTTACTCTGGATCAAACCATAATAACTCTGAATGACGTCCTGCCAAAGCTATCATTTGTACGACTTGTGTAACTCTTACAAATGTCATAGACAATTTTTTAAATCATCACTTGTCACAGCAGGAACAAAATGTCTCCAGTACGGGTACATATTGTTACATAATTGATATGAAAAGTCCAGTTGCAGATGGCTCCTTTCAGTAACCTTAAACTTCAGTTACAAATCAATCAAAACTGCAGATTGGTTGGTTCAAAATGACCTAAAACCTTTTTGAAAAATCTTTCAGCGCTTATTTTGTCCACAGTACACAGTGTCTTTGTGGGGCCGAAGCCGCCACTGATAGCCGTGTCACCTTTCACATTGAATCGCTACAAAACAACTGGATTCATTTGTCATTCTTTCTGCGCCACTGAGAGAAATATGACTCATGGGCCCCAGAAATGTTATATTTGAAAAAATACATTGACACACAGCACTTTTGTCTCAAATCTCCTCCCTCTTTACTTCCTTTCCTCCTTAAGTCATACAAAAGTAATAGCCTCCATTTAGACTCTCCTAACATTCTCTCTTAATGGCCCTTTGTGATAGAAAGTATTTATGGCAGGATTCATTTTAATCTATCAGTCTGCAGAGAGCCAAATCTCTGTATGAAATAGCTGTCTCTTACGGCTGTAGTCTGTTGCTGACCAGGTTACTCATCTCTTGATAAAGCAAATGAAAATAGGCTGTATGCTGAGGGTAGGGGTGATTTAGCTCATTAGATGGGTTTTGAATTGCAATAGATCTAGAAGAGCTTGGCTTTAGGTTTGGAAATGTCAATAGCAAAGAGTGCCACGTCTCTCCTGTCAGCCCTGATGGAAGACCAACGACCAGCCAGGCTGCCATTTGTCTTTCTGAGTGAGTTTTCTAATAACCGTAATGGCTGGGGCAATAAATTACCAATGGTGTGTTGCAGAGAACGAAGTGCAGCATTTAAATCTTACAAAGAGCCACTTCCCATCACTCCTTTTCCCAGGTTTTATTTTTAAAACGTAGTAATTCTCAAGCTCCCCAAAGGAGCGTTTGAAGCTTATGTTAAAAAGCCAAAGCCCACCGCAGCACAGGTATATTACGTCCTGGTTTGTCTTTTTTCTCATTAAATCACTAGAGTTGGGTATTTAGTATAACAGTGGCAGACTTATGTAAAGCAGATCATACAATATTACCACCTAATGGTCTGAATTATGCAGCAATGCCCTTACTCTGTTGGTCACCTGTCTGATGGATAACCACTTTAGTGAAATAACAAATTAGGGTGATAGGTGATTGGAATGAGATGTCTTCTTACCCTTGACCCCATGTGTCCTCGTACAGCAAGCGGTGCTCCATCCCCCCTCCCTCTGAGATGACTACACACTCTGGGAGATGAGCAAGCTCAGTAAATTGGAGCAGCGGGCGCAGATTTGTTTATGCCTGTTCCTCCAGTGGCAGCAGTTTGCCGGTGGATAGCCCACAGAGTGATGCCATCCTGCCATTCGTCCGACAGGGGGCCAATCCCTGGGTCATCTTTTTTCATCCACGACTGATGGTGAGGGGAAGAAAAAAAAAGAGAAAAAAGTGAACGATGGGGACTTTAATATGCCTCACCGTGCTGCAGGAGTTTAGGCCCAGCAATGACAAGATTCATACACTCACCCTTGTGGTAAATTCCTCAGCACGGTGATCCTCGTTCTCAAATACACACAGTTTAAAAGTGACGCATTTCTCAGTTGCGTGGTGCTCTGCTGATTTTTTATTTTTTATTTTTAGGACTATGGCGTATTACCAGATGGCAGACACTATGCCTCAGGGAGGTGATCTCATGTTAAAACTAAATCTGCCTAATGTAGTAACAGTCAAGAGATTTGTCCCTTGGCCAGACATTTTTATACTAGTTTTTACCTCTTGTTAGTACACATTAGCCCTCTCAAGCTATGAGTATGAGTGTTCATGAACACACTACATCTGACCTTTCACCTCATTTAGCTGCCTTCCTTCAAGGTCCTTCTTTGACTTCTTGTCCTTCGTCAATGGAGTCTTATAAATGTCAACTGTTTCTGACACTGAAGTGTTATGCAGAAATAATTCTTGTTTGAATTCTTGAAAATACCACTTAAAATATCCACTTTGTCATTTTATATCTACTATATTTTTATGCAAGAATCAACCAAGTCTAAGTTTGTTTTTTGAGTAAATCAAAACCTCAAATACAAAACACAAAGTAGGCTGTCTCTTTTCTAATTTTATGCTCTGGTGCTGGAAACTGATAGTAGTTTGGTACTTTATGGAGTTCCCTACTTTGTTCCCCTCCAAACTCAAGAGTTTTCGGCATTGACACATTTTGTAACCCATAGAGATGGATAAACATTGGACGGGTTGAGAATCTTTGTTTATGTTGCTGTTTTTCTATTTCATTTAACCTACTTAACAGAAAACAACGTGCATTGATTTATTTTAAATATATTCTATGATGATCTAAGAAAAGTAAATTATTTCTTTGCTTCTTTTAAAGAACTTAAGGAAGAATAGAGAGACTCTAGACTGACTCTAACATTAATCATTTACTGATTTTAATATAATTTAATGTGGCCTATCAGCAGCTACACATTGTTACTATGGGATCTCTGTATGAAAGGCACAAGCTTGTATGGTCCAAAGGTAAACAAAACCCCCTCAATAAGAAAATAATAATATTTTCGAGTCTGTATTCGACAATGCAATCTGCTTCTTGAGAAATAAAGTCCCTTTTCTCACCAAGCACCATAAAACAGGAAAGAGCTGGGAGTGTGCAGCTGCGCGGTATGATAAGCAAACTCTGCTTTCCAAACTTGGCTGATCGCACACTTCCATCTTTCCATTTACGGAAACCAATTATTTTTCCAATCCAAAGGTACCCCAGATACCTCCTCAATCTAACTGGTGCAGCAGGGACCGAAGGTTTCTAAAGAGGAGCAATGAGTGGCATGGGCCAGGCCTCTCTGAATGTGAAGCTGCGTTATGTGCAATCACAAATTGACATCCTTTGTGGCGATGTATTCGGTGTGATCTGTGGGTTGGGAGAGGCAGCGTCGTGTGAGGTGGTGCAGCTGCTCGCTCTTTCTTCTGTCCCTGCACTGAAGGGCTTCCTTACAAAGGAGCCAAATGTATCTCCTTTCAGCCAGACAAAATGGAGTCACTGCAGTTCATTGGTGCCCTGAGAGAAGACTGAACAGGTGTCAGGATGACTTTCGAGCAAATATCTTTTATTTTCATTTTGTTGAGAGGATATTGTTGTCCATATCCTGTTATTTTATGAGCTTTTCCTTCTTCACTCATTTCAAAGCTGTTTTGTTTTATTTTTATTGACTATTCTCTTAGAAATATGTGGCTTTGGCTCGTGTAGATCTACTGCATGTAACTTGGGGCATTTCTTAAAAGAGCACATCATATATATTAGAGATGGAAGCAGTTTCAGAAAAACAGGGAATAGTCACAAAGATGTGTCTAAAAGCCTTAAACTAAATTCATCGTCTATTGCATAACCTCAAACTCATAATTCATTGATTTGGAGTACATTTATTCAGTCAGTTTATATATTATAAGAAAAGAAAAATTGAATGTTAAGATCTGATTAATTTTCAAAAAATTAAAACTAATTGTGTTCAATTCAGAGCTGAAACATTTTTTAATTTGTACTTCTTAAAGTGACTAGACATTCTGCTTCCCTGGGGAATAAATATGCCGTAACACAGAGCCCCATTTCTGTCCGCTATTTTCAAAATGGACAGATTTGTGCCCTTTAGATCGAGTGTCTCTTTGAGGGTTGGTCAGTACAGCTTTGTGTCGGTCCAAAAACATTTAAGGACCCATGTACAACCAACAAATGGTAGTTTTTACACCAGAAGATGAAAACGCTCCAAGAAAAAGCATCGTCTGTCGTAACGTTGTTGGTTTTTGTGTTTTTTTTTGTCTCTGTGGTTTTGTGTTTAAATCATTTGGGGATTGTGATTGTTTTGAATTGCTTTCCATTCCCTTTTGAATTCAGAGGCTTATTTTCTTTTTCCATTTGGTGCTTTGTTTACTGGTTTGAACTATTTTAGTTTCTGCTTTAGAGTCTTATTCCACAGATCATTTTGTGGCCTGTGTTTACGCTTGTGCTAATTTGTTATTATCCCACCAGGTCCTGAATCAAAGTCTTGACCTTACTACAGCTAGTGAGAGGAGGCAAGTAAAATTAGGTCTAACAATGTTGAGAAAATCAATTTGTCCAATTGACTGTTCCATAATTTTTTCTGCATAAACATTTTCATGGTCAAAAATCATTGAATTTACACATTTATTGTTCAAATAATGTGATGAGCTGTGCTTCACCTCTGGTGATTCTGTGTCCCACACAATGAATATATGATTATACTGCTACATATGCTGATATTCCACAATCTGTCTAATGTTTTAAAAGAATTAAACATGAGAAAGACGTATTTAGTCTTTCTGATAAATGTGCATGATGAATAAAATATTGCTTCACACAGACAGGGGGCAGTGCTGAACCTCATAGCAAACTGCATAGAAGAAGAGCAACAGACAATCTACTTATGCACATTAAACAGACTAAAATAATCAGGAAAACACATGAAAATACAGTCAAAATAGAATAATTCCAGGAAAATTGTCCTCTTTGGCGATCATGTCTGTTAAAGCAACCAGAATCAACTTCAGGTAAACATTTCCATATCTAGACCTAAATCATGTTGGGAACTTTGTGGGTCACCTGGAGAGAAGAAAGACCATGAGAGGGTTCAGGACTCTGGATATATCTCTTAATACAATATGCACCAACCTTGAGAAGGATGTTACAGGAGACAACAAAGGCAAAATGGAAAAGGTTCGTAGTACAAAATATGGAGTACCAACCAAATATTTTGTTTTTCTACTGAATGAAATTGCTCAAACTGGTTGGATTTCTCTTAATATTTTCACTAATGTGTGAGCTTATGCTGCTGCAGTGACATATTAATCTATTTTAAGGCTTTTCAAAGCTTTTACCAGGCTTACCAGTAAATGCTGCCAGCTCTGTATCAGTTGCAATTAATGTGATCAAGAGAATGGAAAATTTGGCTGTTTCTTGTTTTTTCCACTTGTATATCTTCAGGAAATAAAAGTACATGGATTTTGCAGTGAACTGCATGGAACAACTGTTAACAGATAGTTGAGGGATGTTTTAAGCACCTTGTTACCCGACATGCTAATGTTTTAATAATTCATTCTAATATCGATTCGCTGGCTGAATTAAAAAGCAGGAGCATGCAGTGAAAGACCTGAAAAAACTATCCGTGGTAAACTTGTAAATGATGTTTATCATGTTTCTGGTTTTTTTTAAGTAGACTCCAGCTGCTCTAGATATGCACTCCCTTCTCCTACCAAAGCTATAGCAATGCACTGTGTACGACCCCCAGACAGGATTGATCAATAAGTCACTGCAATGAAGTGGCACATCGATTACACCAATGACACTGCATTTACAGGTTTAATCTGTATAATGAGTCTAACCTTTTTCTTTCTGGGTGGCATGGACCTGTCCTAGCTCAGCAGGAACCCGAGTGGATCCAAGCACACGCAGATGAACGACATGCTGCGGCGCACATGTCGTTTTGTGGGTTGCATTTTCACTGCCATAGTAGAACTAAGTCAGAACAAGAGAACGTGAGATTCCTGTGGAAAAGTAGAGTAAGAACCGCAAAAGCGCTGCACAAAATACATTGTTGTGGAAAAGAAGACGGGTTTATGTGACATCTGGCTCAGTGTTTCCTTTTTCAGCTGAAGGTAAGACTGTGGTGCAAGGGGGAGGATCGTCATTAACACGCATTCGTATGCTGTGTACAAGGCCCGCTGGTGATTAATGTGAGTCATGGTTAACTCCAGGCTCTGCAGTCTCTGTAGCATTTACAGTGTGTCCTCCTCCTCTTGGCTTCGCAGTCTTTCCCTCGGCTAAAAAGCTTACTCCGATTTTCTTTTTGCCCTGTTGGTGCACAAATGGCTGCTACTCCTGTTCTGCTTCTTATAGCACTTTGTTATGTTTTATACCTACACCTGTTTGAAAATTCAGGATAGCAATACATGGAACAAAGCAAGGCTGATTGTGGTATTAATGAGAGAAAGGTTATTTAGGCCATTGCTGCACAGCAAACTACACAGCTAGTGCAGCAGGCGAGCTGTAGGTAAATGCTGGAAGCATTGTAGCGCTGTTTTCCCTGGTGCTGTTGTGATTGCTTTTAGAAAATAATTAGGGAAAATGTCAACAATTATTTATTTCTTCCTTAACTAAAAATAAAGTTAGTTGACCGTTCTAAGGACCTGATTATAGCAAAACTCTGCTAAAACTTGAGAAGCCCTTTAAAAAACACTTGTAGCTGGCTATTTTAGTATTTCAGACACCAAATATACATTAGCATGCATTAAATCACACATTGGAAACCGTCATAGCAATACTGTAAAAGCTTACATCCTTACATTCGGTTTGGCAATCCTGGATTAGCTTCTTTGCAAATGCCAGCTAATAGCATCGGTTAGCATTGCATCGTATCTCAGTTTCCTCAGCTCCGTTTTCTTTCAAATATTCAAGATATGTGCAACAAACATCCATAAACAGGCAAATTTTCTGTGAATGCTTCTGAGTAATGTTCCACAGAATAATCTATAAATAGTTCCACTCAGAAATACTGAACTTCAGAGAGGTAACGGTTCTCGCTATTTAATATTTTGTGAATGCCATCTATTTTGATGTGGTCACATCTCTTTAACAATGGCAGATGGTTAACGCTTAGATATAATTTCCCATATTAAACAATAAAATACTGTGATAAAACCATCTTTAGGACGTTTTTGTAATCAAAAACTCAATTATCTACATTTTATTACTTGTACAGTAGAAGAATAACTTCATAATTCAGTTTTATATAACTAATTACAAGCACTTCATGTAAGTTAAGCATTTTAAACAGATCTATTAAAAATGCAAGTTAATTATAATCAAATGAGCAAAACACAGAATGACAATTGTCTTTGAAGTGATTATGCCTCTTAGAAATGTCACAGCATGGTAAATGATGTTTTTCCCCATCCATGGTAGCAAAAAAAAAAAAAAAACTCTCTGGGGCATAAAGTGCTCTCAGCGTCTTGTCAAGGGAATATTACTGCAGTGTTATGATGTGTTTTTATTCTGTCAGTCTCATCCCCAAGGGCACGAACCCTGCTTGCAACTGCGCTGCCTGCTGGTTCACTTTACTAGAAATGGTTTGACACATTCAGCCAATAGGCATGACGACACAGAGACGGCAGAAGTAAAGAAACGTACATATACAGGCACACACTTAAACACACACACACACACACACACACACACACACACACACACACACACACACACACACACACACACACACACACACACACCATCACCTTCAGAAAGTTGCCTACTTGCAGGTGAGCCAAGTTCTCTGCTGCTTTGCCAGTCCATCTTTGCCTCTCCTCCCCTCCCCTCTTGTCATCTCTTTGACTCCCAAGGACAAGAAGACCCTCCATACAATGGGACACCATTTATCACTGCAGGAACAATTACTGGAGACATTTCATTGTCAGAAAATTTCAAGCCATTCTCTCCTTCATCTCTCCCTCTTTATCTTGCTCCTGCTTGCTTCCTCTTTCCTTCTTTCCTGCCATTCCTTTCTTTCTCCCCCTCCCTTCCACTGCTGTGCCTTTTTTGCATGACTCCCAGTGAGTTCTGTTGCAGGTCAGACACCCATTAGCCCAACCACATCACTGTAGATTACAGCACGGCGGCGGCAGAGCTCTGTATTATATCTTGTCTGAAGGCCCTGACAGACTTTTCTCTCTGTTTCTAACAATAGGATCCCTTTTCCCGGGGAAAGCCATGGCAAATAGCTTCTGATACTGTATCTTCATCCCTGCAGTTTAATGAGGCATTTTAACATGGAGTGAAAGTGTGAAAAGAAAGGCAGGCAGTCTGATATCGAATTTCTACGTTTGATCGTAAATGTCTGCCTTGTCAAAGCAAAGCAGAGGAAGAGAAGACCTAATGGTTGAAGTTGAAATTGTTTGTTGTGTTTTTGTTCCAGAGCTAAACTGATGGTTGGGCCTGTTGATTGATCTGAGAAACTGATGTTTTGGCTCCAACTCTGAACTGGACTAAAAGGAGAACTGACATCATCAGGACCAGACGTGGGTAAAGTGTCCAAAAATTGTATTTACGTAAGACTAGCACCACTTCAACATATATTTACTTGAGCAAAAGTTAAAAGTAGCCATTTAAGAAATAAGAGTATAAAAGAAATTGGTAAAAAGGCTCCTCTGATCAACACATCAAGAATTTGATAGTTAAAAATTACATAATCAGACCGACAAAAATATAAAGTTACATGGATTTTTTTATATATTTTAAAAGCCAACATGAAAATAATTAATGTAAATATAATTACAAAACAACAAAATAAGGGGGAAAAAAATCTCCAAACCAATTTATTTCAATATAAAACTTAAGAAGCTTTTGGTGAATTTTTATTTATAACAAGTTTGCTTTCCATTCAGTGAAGTTACTCACAGTTGGTAGACAATCCATAAATTTTACTCAAATAACTTTTTGCAATTCTATGTACTACAATTACTAAAGTAAAAGTAAAAAGTACAGTGTAGTAAAAATACTTTTTTTCAAAATGTTACTCATGTAAATGTTATAAACCACCAAACTCTCATCAGGAAATCAGAGTTTCATGGGAAACTTTTTCTGAACTGAAACCAGCTTAATCCCTTTGCTTAGAGAGAATCTAATTGCTTCTGCCTTTCTATTTGCATATAATATTTGTTCATACAATGTTCAACCTGAGGCTGAGAACATGATATATATCCTTCACATCCACCAGCACAGAATGGAAATTGGCCAGTTTCATGCAGCCAATAATTGCCAATTTGATCAGTGTTGGTTATTTTTTTAATGACTAATGACATTTAAAAAGATTTCGGGTCGGTGCTGAGCCTTAAAATGGAAAAAAATGACGTCACCCCTGAACATCACAGCCTTTCTGTGGTGGAATCAGTGGATTTTAGTCTGAACTGAACCATGTTGAGTCAATGTGTGTCCATTTGTGCTGCTGCGTAGGCTGGTAGGGAGACCCTGAGGCGCTGCCTGAGGGCCACTCAGTGGGCTCTAACGGGCCCTTGACAGTTTCCAAATGTGTCTCAGTCCACAGCCACAAGTTGGGCATACACAGTATGAGACTCATACATTCAACCTGAATTGAACAGGTATGTCTGTCAGTCAAACATATAACAACTGGAATCTTTTCTGTTTAATGTTGTTCTACTGTGAAGTTCTGGTAACATTTTGTTTTGAGGAGCCATTTGTTTCTTCATTCTTTCCGCAGCATCAGGTTTTGAGAAAGAGAATAAGATGTTAAAATTTCCACATTGATATTTCTCTGAATTGTTTCAAAAGCCTTTTAGAGTGTAATCACACCTGTTAACCTGATAAACTCGGTTCAACTAGACCCAAACTTTCAACGTTTGTTACATTTTCAGACACTGGACTGTGTCAAACAAACCAAACCCTTTGAAAAACCTATTCCCCTCCTCACCTGTGGTGGTGCTGCACCAAGAACCACAGAATTAAATGACAGGAAGACATGAGTGCAACTTCCTTCATTGCAAAATCTATACCAAAATGGAGTACCGTCAGATTTTAGCGGTTGTAGAAGTCCTCTTTAGGCGTTGGTAAAAGACCATAAGCCATTTCTCCCAGTAGCGTTAGCCTCTCACATTTGTTTTGGCTGCATTTACCCAGAATGCTTTGCACTTTGCTTCCTGCTTTTGTAGTGGTCTCTAGTCCACTGGCATCCACATATGTAGTCGGACCATACCAGAGTTCACTTCAACCCATCCAGGACTTGGTCTTTAGTCAGACCAGTGTTTGCTTTTTTGTTCAATTACTCATTCAAACCTCCACAAATGAACCGGACTTTTTAGACAAATGGACTGGAGTTTGATTAAAGTGGACTAAACATGGCTGGTGTGAATGCACACTTTGTGCCAGAGCGCTCAGAAGTGCCAAAAATACAAAAATTGCAAAGTGGGACAATGCACAAAGTGTTAGAAACTTTCCAATGAGAGTGTTATTTATTAGTTTTTGCAGTCACACACAATCTGGATCACTTAGCTGATGGAGCCGGAGCCGGTTTTATCAGCAGACACCATGGGGAGTTTACACAGACGCTCCTGCACATTTCTGTCTGCAGTAACTCTCCATTGACATTGGTTAAAGAGGGTCAGATAGATAGCAGGATATAGATCTGACAAGCCCACACAAGTGACAAGGCCGTGTGCTGCTGTATATCCTGAGCATTGAGAGAAAATGACAAAAGCAAATCATAATAAATGAATAAAAAATGGGCAATACGATGATCCTCAAACAAAAACACAGATTTCAGTCTGTTTTCCTTTCCGTTTGTTTGATTTTTCTGTGAGTGAGAATTAGCAGACAAGGCTGCATGTGGCCCATTTGTTTCTTATTGGACTCATCACCCTGACGGTCAATTGACATCTGCTTGTTAACGCTACGGTAGCACCAAGCTTTCTTAATAAATGGTACCTTTTTATTAAATGGTGAAAATTACTTTAGGCAAAATGTGAAGTCAGAGGAAAACACAGACATCAACTCATCTTTCTGTGAAATTCAAATTAAGATAAGTCCTTAGAAAATAAAGATTATTTTGCTTTCAGATTAATTTTGATGCTTATTTTCTATGAAGCTATAAATACATCTTTACTTCTACTTCAAATTGGTCTGGGTCAGGAGAATAAGAGTCTCTTACTGACAGCAGGACATAGAGAAGATATGTTTGAGTTGAAGAGTGCTGATTAAAATATTGTGCAGCAGGAAAGACGTAACAATGCCCTTGTGCTGAAACCTAAATCTCAATACATCCACCTGAAACATGCCACTCCAAATTGCATTACTGGATTGCACTGCATCATATTTACACATCTCTGAGTAAAGGTTTGTCTGCAGAGAACAATTGAACACCACACTTGTAAGACTCATCCCTGGAAAAGAAAGAAAACAATTAATAATTTTCCCTTTGCTTCTTTAAAATGCGTCACATGGTGTTGCTCTGTCACATGACGTCCCAATTTACTAGACATTAACTTTACTTTTAGGGAATATTAAAAAGTTGTCTGTCTTGGAGGACTTCTGCTTTCTGCTGCACCGCTGCTCACTGTTTTAATTTCCATCAGCAGCCGAATCACAGACTAAACTACAGGCAATCCATGCAGAGTTTAATATCACTGAAAGGGCTAGAACAGTAATTTAGAAGCACTAAATAGAAGCTGCAGATAATCAACTTTGCATATTTGATGTGAGGCACTCTTCAGAGTGGGCTGGCTTTCAAATGTAAATTTTGCCCGCAAACTTAAATCATTTAGAGCATTTTACTTGGAGCGCATCTTTGACAACAGTAAATCACAAGGTTGCTGCATCCATTAGCAAATTGGCTCTGCAGTAGATGGTTAAGGGAGGGCGGCCAGACATGAGACTGTGCCAACGGTCTTTTAAAATCAACAGTAACCATCTCAGAGCTACAGCAGCAAGACTCTGCTGCATAAACTTCTAGTAATATACGTCACAGTAATAGGCTCGTTGATTGGCCAGCAGGGCCAGGGGGCGGGGCATAAGTATTCTAGCTCCAAGCAGTGCGTGTCACAATCAGGTTTGAAGAGTCTCTGTTTTCTATGTGGCCCCTTTTCTCACACAACACTGTTTCCATGAGACGCCTGAAACGGCTCTTTCAATAGACGCCCTTCATGCTTCACAGTTTGCTGCCAGCCGGCGCAGACTCTCTGTCTGTCTCCGCTCTCCATCTCATCCTCATTCTGTCAGTCTTTCTCACACACATTTTTCAAGACACTGCCCTTATAGCTCTTTTTTTTGCTTTTGTTTTCATTTAGGCAGTTTCACCGTGTGAGGGTGAGGAAAGTGTGTCCGCCCTTTTAAGAATTATGCATTAGACAGAGTAGCTGGTGCGTTCGTGAGCACAAAGAGCGAGATGAGAGGAGGAGAAATGGGGCCAATTAGAAGCCTGGAGCTTCCACAGTCCACTGATGCAGCTGGTCTGGCCCAGAACAGTTTGTGTCTGTGTGAACTTTTGTGTGTGGGTGGCTGTTTGCAGGTAGAGGTGGCGATGAGGAAGAAGGAGCAGGAAATCCATTATTTCTATTTTAGGGTGCAGCATTAAGGAAGGCTGGTTAAAATATGAAATATAGAAATGACTACTGGGGTTTTAGGCCATCCATCCATCCAGACATCCATCCATCTGTCCGTCCATCCATCCATCCATCTGTCCGTCCATCCATCCAGACATCCATCCATCCATCCATCCATCCATCCATTCATCCATCCATCCGTCCGTCCATCCATCCATTCATCCATCCATCCATCCGTCCGTCCGTCCGTCCGTCCGTCCGTCCATCCATCCATCCAGACATCCATCCATCTGTCCGTCCATCCATCCATCCATCTGTCCGTCCATCCATCCAGACATC